>JASDQU010107914.1:6325-16673 GCA_032191745.1 Picea mariana | reverse complement strand
TGGAATTATCCTATGAATGCTTGTAAGGTTATATTTCTTTCTATGATCATAAAGTTGTTGAATACACGACAAGTTGCTTTTGTAAAAAACTACTTTAGGGGTGATCTGATATCCCATGGTTCTCAAATAGTGCTCTTGTAAACTTTTAGATCATGCTTCCTTATAGTTTGATCATCAAAATCAACCAATTTTCTATTATGTACAGATCTTTCTTCCATACTTTTTTTCTCAATTAGGTATCCTAAAATACCACCTATGGTATTCAACTCATGTAATTTTATTGTCTTTGATCAAATTACTCAATTTTTTCCTTGGAAACAAAAATGTATAAAAGAAAAAATTCAACATACAGTTGTAATATGTTGATAAACAAAAGCATGAACTATGCAAAAAAACCAAGTAAATCCCAGAAATAGGTCGAAAGTGAAAAACCTAAGAAGTGAAACTAGTCGCAAAAATACGCCAAAAATCCATGGTGCCACAATTGATCTCAGAAAAAACGTGGTCATGTGGTTCACAAAAGAATTTTTTTGATGTGAATAGAATCTTAAAATAAAGAAAAAAAATCTATTGAGGTTGAAAGAAAGGATTCCCCTCCTAGGTCACTTGAAAATGATGGCTACATCAAGCAAAAAACAACTAAAATGCAAGGAATCTAATCTACCATAAAAGAACTAATAGGGCACACAAACAACCAAGGATGAAAACAAGGGTTTCATCCCTAGTATGGTTTCCAATTCGTTGTTGGTTTTCTRTTACTAGTGTGTACCAAAAACACAGTTAATCGTTGTGTTAACTAAGTAGCAGATAAAATGAAAGAAAGTTAAGAAAAACTAAGAAAGTAAACCATTCCCTATTGTATCTCATGCGAAAGAAAGTAGACTATACCACATGCATTCCCAATTAGAAATAMTAAGATACAACAAATAATTTGAAATATTATATTATGAATGGAAACAAGAGACTTACAAACAACACCTCAAGATAGTTGAAGAAGATAAGCTCCAAAGCTTCCACAAGGGAGGGTCATTTTCCTCGTATTTTGAACTCCAAGCTTCTAGTAGTAGAATAAGTACCCCTCAATCRTAGAAAGATCTAGGGTAATGATGATTTTCTATTTTTCCAAGTATTTTGGCGGCATAACCTTGCAATAAATGGAGATATGGATGAGTGACCCCAATGGTTTTTATTTATAGTAGAATAGGTAGTGGGATAATAATAACTATTGAAGATTAGATCAAAGGATATTTTTGGAAATAAGGGATAGGTAAGATCCACTTTAGTCCATGACTACATCATTTTTGGAAGGCACATGACATTAATGAGTCGAAAAAAATAATTATTTTTTCTGTTGTAGGACTAGTGAGCGGATTTTTAAGGGATAAGTGTGTGTTGATGTTACGGTAGTTGTGAATGGTATTAACCTCCATGTATAACCTCTGACTAGATTAGAATATTTCGGAAGCTAGAGAAACCCTAAACAGATGTGTAGAAACCCGAGAAGACATGTTGGCTAAATAAAATAATTAATATTTAAGTATTAGCCTCTAAAAGAAACATTCGCCCTGGAAAGGTGAAAAAGAGCACCATAAATAGAGGGTGCTTGAGCTCATTTGGTCATTCACTCTCTCACAACTCACACAAGTCAAGTGGTGTGCAAGTTTGGAGAAGGAGTACAGTTGCAACTACTACAACTGGGTTTTTGTTCTTGGTTTATGGTTTGTGGACTTTATGTTTGGTGCGCTATTCTTGGAGAAAGAGAGATATGCTATCTCTTGGTTATTTGTTGGGTCTGGTACTGCTTCAGAAATCATTCTATCTGTCAAGTTTATGGTGCTCGGGGGTGGTTGCGTGCCTATGGTTGGGTGACAATATTGAGATATTGTCTATGGAAAAATGAGAACATTGAATATTTTAACAGGTTATGGACCCACACTATCTTCATACAGTATAACCACTAGAAGTTGTATTGGGAAGTTATTTTACAAGCTCGTTGTAGCACCAAATTGTAGTTGCAGTTGTAGTTAGGTTTTTGCAGTGGCAACAAAAACCCTAAACCTTGTGTTTAAGCACTTATGGTGAGGCGTTTGACCTAATTCCTTGACATCCTAGTGCACCCTAGCCTAGCGCGCCTCTTGGTACCCTTATCTAGCAAAAAAGTCAATTTTGAATTTTTGGTCAAAAGTCAAAGTCAAAGTCAAAGGTTGACTTTTGGTCAAATTTATTTTGTGGTCAAAAGTTGAAATTTTAGAGTTTCTAGCTTTTTCTAATCATTGAATCTTTTGATTCAGTTTCTAATCTCTTCTTTTCAAGATGGTATCTCGTTTCATATTGGAAGAAAAGCTCGATGATGCTACAAGATTTCAAAGGAATGCACTTGTATATGCTATCCAAGTTATATCATCTAGAAAAACATGAGTGTGTTTGCAAGGAAAGTACTAGAGACCTTGTCCAAGTTGTAATATTGGATTTAGTGCATTGAGAGGAACAAGCGCACCCTCCATAGCAGTTGAGGCCTCGGGTTCCAGGTTTGATTAAATTGTTAAGCTTCCAATTTGCATATATCAAGGGTGATAGTTGCTACATTACAAATTGTGAAAGAGGTCTTTGAAAGGTTATATTATTGCTAGGTGCAATGAATACTTGAATGCATATGAATACCATTGATATAGATGCTTATTGTACTTGTTTGCAAGATGAACTAACATCTCCTCTAAAGAGTTATTTCTTGTTTGCTCTTGGGCAGGTCACCTTGGTAACTCTACGATGACTACCATCCTTGTTACCATAGATATGTTCTTATGGAAATTCTATTGGAAATATTTTTTCTATTGTTTTTCTTGTTCCGGAAAGGTCACAGGCGATAGCTCTGATAAGGAGCCACAGTGACAATTGCAAACATGGAGCATATGACTCCATCAAGTGGTGAGGCAGATGATCTCACTAAGTACCAATTCTAATGGAATCGTGGAAAGAAAAAAGGAGTTTTGGACATCATTCACTTAGATTTGTGTGGACCAATGTCCAAGTGAAAGATAAATATATTGAGGTTCGATAAAGGAGGAGAATACACCTCCAAGAAGCTCGTTTCCTTTTTGTAAAATAGTCTGAATTATGAGGGAGCTAATTGTCCCTTAGAATGTTGTGGCAGAAATAAAGAATCGTTCCATTGAAGAATTTGTTAAGGAAAATATTAATGACCATAATCTATCCATGTTTCTATGGGTAGAAGAAACTATGGTAGTCATATATGTTTAGAATAGAAGTCTTCATCGTATATTGAAGAACATGACTCTAGAAAAAAAAAATTCTGGAAAAGAAGCCAAGTGTTGAACACTTGAGGATATTGACTACCAATCAAGAAGAAATAATGGAAGGAAGCTATGATGGAAGAATATCAATCCGTCATGATATATGGGAAATTGTTCCTAGACCTGAAGGAAAGTCTATAAAGTATGATAAATACAAGACAATATTCGTGGCCAAAGGTTTCTCCCAGCAGGAGGGAGAAGACTATGATGATATGTTTTTCTCCAGTTTCCATATGTACCTCTATGTCTCTTGCAGTATCCATGGGTTGGATTTTACATCAGATGGATGAAAAGACTGTCTTTCTCAATGGAGTAATTGAGGAAGAGGTATATATAGAGAAACCTCAAGGTTTTGAGGTACACTAAAGAGAAACCCATGTATTCATATTAAAGAAGACCTTGTATGGAATTAATCAAGATACAAGAGATTGGTGCAGAGTCTCTAACTATTTAGTGTTAAGAAAGAGCTAGCCTCATAATTTGATATGAAGGATCTTGGTCTCATGACTAGAAGTATAGCATAAGCGTGGTAAAATATTCCTGTGGCAATGAAAGTATGTCGTAAATATTCTTCAGAAGTTTGGGATGATGGATTGCAAATACATGGAAACTCCCATGGTACAAGATTTGAGGAAGTTAAGAGACTCTGATTTTGATCCAATAGACTCGTCCTTGTACCGACAGTTGATTGTCTCATTGATATATTTGGTAAATACCAGGTTGGACATTTGCTTTTCTATGAACATGTTGAGCCAGTTCCAGGTGGAACCCAGACATGAGCATTGGATAGCTACAAAGCATATCTTGAGATATCTTTGTGGGATGATAACTTATGGTTTGAGATATGCCTCAAACAGTTATGTAAAACTGCATGGATTTACTAATTTAGATTTGGCAGCGAGTGCAGATGACAAAAAGAGTACTTCTGGTATGTGTTTCAGTATGGTATTTGTTATGATATCATGGGATAGCATGAAACATAAGTCTGTTGCACTTAGCACTACAAAAGTAGAGTATATTGTAGCTTGTGATGCTTGTATGGAAGTGTTGGGTTGAGAAAAAGGTATAAATATTCTCCTTGTTACTCTGATTTGTGTTATATTCTTTGTTGACTTTCCTATTAATTTGAAGTAATTAGGAAAGAAAATGGTTAAAAAGTATTTAAGAAATATTATTAAATGATATTAGATATTTTCTAAACTTTGGTTTGAATTGTTTTGATTTTATGTAGAAATGGACAATTGTTGTTAACTAAAGATAATTAAGAAGATCATGAAGATCAAAGAAATCAGGCACAAAACGGTTCAAAGGAAGATTGACTCTTTATCTTGCAATATTCATAAATAGTAAAAGAAATCCCGAGGATCTCTCGATCCTCGGGATAATTTACTTATCTCATTGTAATATAGAAGGGATAGTGAACGATAGAGAGATACCCATGAATTTAACCAAGCATTCGGATCTCTTAATTGTTGACATTATGTACAACAATCAATTGTAAATGATTTATCAGTTATGGAATTAATGAAAGCTTCAAGCGTTTTGATCATTTTTGTGTAATGAGTTTTTTGTAGCAGTATCTTCTGAACACTGTGGGCCCAGTCGACATAAGCTACCATCTCATATGTAATCTTATCAATTCTGTTATAATTCTGTGATTTGAATTTCCTTTCAACAATTAAGATAAACTTGTTAATGTGTTGATTCTTTTATGAATTGGTTATGTTGTTCCATTTGCAGAGAATAGATGTCCCATCTGGAGAGTATCGATTGTTGTTCCATTTCCATTTGTTGTTAATTTATCACTTGTGGATTCCTTTCATTTAAATTCAAATTTGTTGTTCCTTTTATCAATTTCACATTTGTTGTTCCTTCTTAAACATTCAGTAGATCATTGTTCCTTTCCAGTAGATTAATTAATCATTGAGAGATTGATTCATTAAGTGTTTTCGCAGATTAAATTATTGTTTCTTAGATAAATGAATTTAGTAAATTGATTGATGCTTTGATTCATGGTGTGTTTTTGTTCAGATTACAATTCTGTTGAAGTGAGTTATTAGTTTCAGAGTTTTTAATGAATGTGAGATTATTGCAGTAATTTAGATAGACTCGGATTTGTTGTAGCTAAATTATCTACATGATTCAAACCTCTACGATTATTTGCATAGACTTTGTTGACATTCTTGAAATAGAAGACAAACCCTCGGTTGATAAAATTAATGTCAGACTCAGGTTGTTTTTAGGACATCTTTAGAGCCCAACAAGAAGTAGTGTGGCTTCATAAGCTGGTTTCTGGATTGTTTGATCAGGAGTTGGATTCAACCGTGATATATTTTGATAACCAGAGTTATGTGAAGCTCTCATAGAACCTGGTGTTCCATGACATGTCGAATCACATTAAGATCAAGTACTATAGTCTAGAGGGGAGAAATGGTTTTCTAGGGGACTACATATATTTCGATAAAGCCTTCGTACAAGATAAAGTTTGCATACTTGAGGGAAAAGATTGGGCTCATGGAGATAAATCCCCAGGTTGGGAGGGAGCACTGATATATTATTGATATATGGGAAGTCATTTTCCAGTTTGGAAAATGGTCCAAGATGGGCAGTCACTTTCCAAGCCGGAAAGTGGTCCAAGATTTTAGACAGACAATAATTTTCATAAAGAAAATGGTCCGACAGATTTTTGATGTATCATAGACAGTGATTCCCCTTGTGGCCAGTGTGGGGGAATGGTATAGTACATTCATTCTCCTTGGCAGTCACTCTGATAAGTTGTCAAGAAGAATGATCCGCGTCTTCAGGTAGTCATTCTTTCCAAGTTCACAATTGTGAGCAGTTTCAAAGAATGGTATGATGTGGGAGGTTGGTGTAGGACAGTCATTTCCATAGGAAATGGTACGAACAATGATTCCCTAGGGAAGACTTATTCTCTCCAGGTTGCACTATGAATCATGCTGGAAGAATGGCCCATATAGGTTGAATGGTCCAGGTTCAACAATCAGGGACAATTATTCTTCTATGCTTGGGAAGAATATTTCAGATAGCCCGTGGTTGATGTTTAACTTTCTGAGGGCAGATGCTTTTCCATATATCACAGATGTGAGTGGAAGAATGGCCTAGATGATTCAGTTTGTATCATGACATTATTGATGCAGGATGATATCAGAAGATATGATTTGATTGTTGCAGAAATTGTATATCTCTGGATAGTAATTGTATGCTACGGTGGTGGATGTGCTCCACTGGTAGTGAATGTGTGTCACTGGTTAGTAGTTTTGTGCTACTAGGAGTGGTTGTGTACCAATGGGAAGTATTTGTGTTCTACTATGGATAGACACAGTTGTGTTCTATTGGATGGAATTGTAGCAGTTGTATGCTATTATCTGATTGCCATGGAGACTACCACTAGGGTTGGAGATGATTTCCATCTAGATGGATAGTCAGTGTGTTGGTGGACAGATATTATCCCTGTGGAGAATGGTCTAGGTTGAAAAATTGTTGACGTATCATGGACTAGTATTTTCCTAAGGCACGAATTGTGGCCCGATTAGGAAAATGGTTCAGCATCGATATTCTTCCAACACATAGTTATTGGCTCGATCAAGTTGAATAGTCTGCCCCCTAAGGACATGACATCCCGATTAGGGTGGTTGATACGAGACCAATATTTTCTAAGGAATATGGGTAGATATTGATCTCTATGGTACATATGACCTGATTAGAAAACAATTTGAGACTAAGATTCTTGTAGGAATGGTATTTGTATCCCATGGTGTGGCTTTCAACATCTGTTAGGATAGTTATTCTTCTAAGACGTATGTATGGAATAGAAGAATGTTCCTTGTATCACTTTGTTGAGTAAGTGAATTATTCATCATCATGCTTGATTACTCAGATATAGTATGGCCTCGAGAGATGTTGCAGTTGATGCTATCAAATGATACTGATAGTGGTGATTTTGCTCGTGACTTGATCTATGTGATCATGAGATAGCCTGTCTAGCTATGATGATGGTACCAGTAGAATGGTTTGTTTGTGCTCAAGACCATTACCGTTAAATACCTCCCTAGATAGGAGGGAGTGTTGATGTTATGGTAGTTGTGGAAGGTATTAACCTCCATATATAACCTCTAACTAGATTAGAATGTTCTGGAAGCTAGAGAAACCATAAACAGATGTGTAGAAACCCTAGAAGACATGTCGACTCAATAAAAGAATTATTATTTAAGTATTATCCTCTAAAAGAAGAATTCGGTCTGGACAGGTGACAAAGAGAACTATAAATAGAGGGCATTTGAGCTCATTTGTTCATTCACTCTCTCACAGCTCATATAAGTCAAGTGGTGCACAAGTTTGGAGAAGGAGTGCAGCTGCAACTATTGCAATTGGGTTTTTGGTCTTGGTTTTTGGTTTTTTGACTTTATGTTTGGTGCGCTATTCTTGGAGAAAGAGAGATTCACTATCTCTTGGTTATCTGTTGGGTCTGGTACTGCTTCCAGAATCATTATATCTGTCAAGGTTATGGTGCTCGGGGGTGGTTGTGTGATTATGGTTGGGTGACAATATTGAGATATTGTCTATGGAAAAACAATCACATCGAATATTTTAACAGTGTGCACCCTCCATGCATTATTAAAACATGGAAAATATTGTGAACTAGTTTTTTGGTCAAACTTGGATGTTTGACTCGACCCATGTGGAAAAATTGAGGTCCTATGAGGATGTAAATGATGGAAATGACGGATAAATCATTTCAAGGTGATGTGTAAGGATAAAAATAATTTTGACGAATTAGGTGACAAAAATTAGGCTAATAACAATAACATACAGAGGTGGGGCCAAGGGACATTCCTACCTGAATGATATGAAAAACCCAATTTCTTCAAACATGTCTTGATCTATAGATAAACAAGTTAAAGCCTTTGAGAAAAGGGTTTCAACAAAAAAATTTAAACATTATCCAAATCCCAAATCCTTAAGCATGGCCTAGATAAAGAAGCACTCCACTTTGTCATATGCCTTCTTGAAATACAACTTGATGAATGTTTCATCAAGTCCCAAGAATATAGATCACTCCATTCCTTCCCATATAGAAATGAATAAACATAGTCTCTAGTTGAATGTCATAGAGGGAGGATGTACATAATTCACAACACCATGGATTTGACCAAGATTTTAAAGATACAATAAGCAAGGTGATAGACCGAAAAATTGATATTATCTTAGGGTCACTAGGCTCAACAAAGAGTCTAAGTAAACCTTTATTGGTGGTTTATCCTAATGATTTCTTTTGCAATGCTTCCTTATACACTTGTACTAAGTCAAGTAGAATAAATCCCCACATAGTCTTATATAATTCACATGGGAACCCATCTAGGCATATATATTTGTCTTCATCCATATCCATCAAGGTTTTTTTAAACTCATCTAAATTCAACTCTTGATCACACAACTTATCGTGTTTATGGGTTATCATTCAAGGTGAAACACCTAGGCATGTTTGCATGCCCACCTTCCTCTTATCAATGAGACCTTGATAAAGGAATACAATCTTAGAATGATCCAAAATTTCGTTTTCAATATATTATATTTTTATGATGCGACCTTCCATTAATTTGAAGGTCGTTCTCTTTTTAGAGACATACTTAGTAGAAAAATATTTTTAAAAGGCCTTGGTTAGCATGTCCCTAGAATTTATCTAGTGAATTAAAGCATGGATTTTATCTCCTTAAACATGCTCATTTTATCCACCTTAAGAAAATTCCTAATTCAACAAGTTGGGCTTGTAATTATTAGCATACAAAGTGAACACAACCTTTGGTTAAGATCCACTAAGTCATCCTTAATGGCCTTATGGAATTTTCTTCCAATGGAAATAATATTTTGCCCATAACCCCTCTGAAAAGCAATGGCACAATTGATAACATAACAGTACCAAGTATTCCATACTTTAGACTTCATGTTCCTAAAAACAAGGTGCCAAATATTTTGTATAACATTGACACATCTTGTCAGGTGTTTCATATCAGAGACATTTAAAAGAAACTACATATTTTGAATGAACATTTTACTTTAGCTCCCCATTAAAGGGAAAAGAAAATAGGTTGATGATTATAGAGGTTAATCACTCCAATTACCTACACTAATTATCCCCCTTGATAATATAAGTAAAATATGTTTTTTTCTAATAGAAAAGCTTTATTTATCCTCTTCATAACCCTTTATGTTCTTTTGTGAAATCTAGACCAAGTAGATCAAAGATCGAAGGAATCATTCTTTCAAAAGCCTTGTCATAAAGGCTCATCCCAACCCTAAGTCCATTCTAATCCATATTATCCTCATTAAGAATTCTCACATCTAAGAGCCCTTATTTCTCAGCAAGTGGCTCTACCATGTTAAAGACCCAACAAACAATCAAATATGCTTAAAAAATCATTGTTCATACATCTCTAGAAGGAATCATTTTCTGTAACACAATTTGATGCATAGATATTATCCAACCCTTGAATCTAACCATCTAAATTCAACAACGTATAAACTAACCTCTAAATTGGCCTAATACTAAATCTTATCACTACTACTATAAGGGTCAGAGAGATGATTGGTTCCACACCATCCCTACCCTTTTCATGGTTAGAAACAAAAACAAAATAATTTTTCCAAACAAATTTCATGGTCATCAAAATTATAATCCCTATAATGTTAACATGTTGTAAACAAAGAATAACCATATCAAAAATCAAGTACAACGTTTTTCAAACCATGGATTTACTACAAGGGTCCATTGGCTCCCTAGCATTCCATGAAATTATCTTAATTGGGGTTCGATAGTGTCATAGTCCATATACTCATGGCATCAATCTTGTTTAAAACACCAAACACATTGTTTACTGTGTAATTCTAAATCTAATTATCAATTATGAGTTGTGTGAGATATTTTAGATGATCTTCAACATATGAATGCAACTAGGAGTGTAGCAATAGGTGCAGTTCTAGAATTCCCTTCCATGCCTTCCAAGTTGGATAATGAGAAC
>JASDQU010107913.1:56895-86659 GCA_032191745.1 Picea mariana | reverse complement strand
ATTTTGAATCATCTTGTACTTGAACATTTAAGTGGGGTAAAAGGAGGTTGCCCCCTCGAAGAGGCTTATTATCTGAAATTATCTCTTTTTCAAGGCGTTGACTACCTTTCTTGAAGTTTTTCTATGCTATATTGATGTTTGGTTCTTAACAAGATGTGTAGTGGTTCGAGAAAGGAAGTTGAGGCCAAGGAGTCAACCTTGCAGTGGAGAGATCAAAGGTAGAGCATTTAAAAGATTGAGAAATCCTTCATTGGAGGGAAGTGGATCCACATAGGAGAGAAACCACAACATTCATTGATTTTGGGCGCAATATTAGATTTGGGCCATTGTATCAAACCCATATGAGAAGAGAGCACATGGTAAAGGAGGTCAGATCCTAGTCGTTATATCTAAGAAAAGGAGAACGAGAACCATTGATCGAATTTATCGGGCCATAAGTCTTGTCCAAAGTGGAGTGGATCTCAACCATATATCCAATCATGGAATGTGAGTCATAGATCTCACAATTCAAAGATTCGACACTTCAGGAATAATTGACCCTTGTGTCACCAGGAGAAGAATTTACTAAAGCTATGAAGTCCCAGAGTGAATCTACATCGTAGATCACTCGGAGAGTGACATTCATTAGATCCTTGAGAGGTTTGATGATTCTACACTCTATGAGAAATTGGTTGTGGTGGTGTGGAGTGGAGAATTCCCTGAAGTCCTAAATTCTAGAGTAAATCTTGACCATCGATTGTTTGGTACACATGTCCGTAGATTTCCAATTATTCAAAAATTTGGCTATCCGAAGGATTGCGGGTGAAAGTTATTTTGTTGTGAAAAGTCCCTAATCTCTGAAGTAAGAGAGTCTTAGTCGTAGATCTCCGCCCTTTTCCAATTTGACGTTCAACAATTCAAGAGTGTGGTGTTCGTCTAGAGAAAGAAGCCTCGAATCCAAAATCCCAGAGTTAATCACAATCGTTGGTTGTGGGAGGAGCTTGAGCCATCAATTTCAGTTCGGTGTTTGACTATTCGGGAGGTAGCATGTGTTGGAGTCAGGAAACTTCCAAAGTCTGAAGTCCTAGAGACCCAGACTTGATCTCAGTCGCAGATCAAGGAGCAAAGTGTGGACCATCCGTTTGATTGATGATGTGTTGTACCTTTTGGATCCCAACCTGTTCTTTTTTTTGTTACATGTGGCACACATGCTATGGGTCCATGTCACCATAGGTGACAGAATCATTCCATGTCATCTCCAGGAGTACAGCCTCTAGGGGTGTCCAACGTCTATACCAAAAAAACTTCCAAATACCGAAGTCGCGAATTCACCTAGACTATCGATCGAATGTTCCTTCGGGACCTTTCTCAACCATTAGATCAAGAAGTGGAAGGATGGCATAAGAAATTCAACAAATATCGCTCTGGGGAAGTGGAACAACTCAAGATCTGAAATGCCTCATAGTCTCGGAGTGTTAAAGTCTCGAAATAATTAAGGACCATCCATCCCATTTCCTAATTAATTCATGATTGTTGATCTTGTTGAAGCCTCCATATGCGGTGAGATCGTCTAGTCGATGGGAGATCAAATCTCAATGATCTGATCTACCAATGGAGTTAATATAAGTGTTCGACAAAGTTTAGTCCGGGAGAGTTGGAAGATTGAAATGGGAGAATAGCCAAAGGTAGAATTATGGAGGACTTGGTTCCAACACCGGTCTTATGATGATCCAAAAATAAAGGTATTAATGATAAATCGCAAGTTAGTTTAATGTATTTTAGGCATCGGATTGTAAAGAATGCGAAATACATAAAGCTTATTATCTAGTTGTGGAATATTAAATGTGACTTTTACTTGATTCTTAATAATGAATAAAGAGATCATCCATTAATATCCATGCTACAAATGAAGAGAATAGAACAACAAAACATAAAGAGAAATAGAGACAAGAGGTTGATAACGGAGTTCACCAATCGTTGGCTATGTCTTCGGGCCCGCTTCCAAGTGGAGGACCTCTTTATTTCTCTTTAAAATGCTCAAAGTTCTCTTACAATGCTCTTTGTTGTTACATTACATGCTTCATGTCTGTTATGAAAGACCTTCTTGCTCATATTCATGCATGCACCATCAAAATCCTCTCAACAACATGAGAAAAACGCCTCTCAAAATATGAGAAAAAGCCAAAATTTACAAACTTCTCCTTCAAAAACTTGCATCAAAAAGTCTCCTACAAGCTTCAAAAATCCTGTTTTATATAGATTTTGAGGCTCATATGAGGAATCCCAACTTCCCTCAAGATCTGACCTCTTTTTGGGATCAAATCCCCCTTCAAATGGCCTCAAAATCCTCAAAAATCCATTTTCTGGACTAAATATCAGTCAGAAATCCCAAAAAATCATTAATATATGGTTTAAAAACCACTTTCCAGCAATATATGGGCTAATCCCCCAATGGACGGGCGTGCGCCCCTAAACAGGGTCACATAACACCATAAAACCATGGGTTGGGGCTTAGCCCCAACCCCCTTCCACCCACATAGTAATATACTACAATTTAAATAAATTTAAATGCATATTATTTAACAAGAGACATGTGAGGCATGTTGGCGTTAGTGTTCTCCTTAAGGTGCTTGGCTTGGTGGGTGGTCTTGGGTTCAAAACCCATGGATCCCCAAACATTTTTAACACTTTCCATTCGACCATGACTGGGTGCCACGTGGCTGCCCATGTCTGGGCCACATGGCACTTCTTCATTTGCTAGTAAAGTGCCACATGTCAACCTCTGAGTGGGTCTTCCATCCACATCTACCCAATCAACTGCTACCACTTGTCACACTGCCATTGGTCCAAGTCTGCATCATGAGGTGTCATTGGTGATGTCATGTTGATGTCAGTATTGACTTTTTGTCAATCCTCTGATTTTCTAGCTATTTGAGAAAATGGTCAGAGTACAATAAATCTCGCATACAACATCTGTTTGAGAAAGTAAATATACTATTGGAATCAGGGCGACGAGCTGGTTGCAATGGAATTGGTTTAATCCAATTACGAGAACTTTGATTTTTGAGCATTTTCTGAGCCTTGGGAGCCTCCTAGATCATTCCTCCCCACTTTGGAAGCTTTTGGACCACCAAAAGTCTGCTTTTACTCAGGTAAGAAGTGAGGGTACTGCCTCCCCACTTTGTCCTATATCATCCATCCTCTCTGTTGGGATAATGATCACCTGGCTAATCACAACAAACATGAAAAATGAGATAGCATTGTTTATCAAAGTAATCATTTCATTTATCACACAATCATCTACATTCATTGTCGCACTTTGCAGCCATACACCACTGAACAACAACAAACTAATCAACAATACTGAGTATGCAAATGAAAATGAAAAAACATGCTTCCCCTTTTGAATAGGAACAATAATCAAATTATGCAGCTGAACCTTATGTTGTACCTCCGGTGACACTTCATGACTATTTGAAACATATGAAATCATCTCATGTTTAGCATCACTAACTTCATGTTTTGTTACAAACATAAGTGTTAAACTTTTGCTAGCATTTACCATTCTTTTTAATTGCCCTGTAGCTGCAAAAGACCTGTCAGTTTTCATGCGATGAGCACAAACAATGTACTCTTTCCCATGTTTCTTGAAGCAATATTTATTATTCTCTCTGTAGAATATGGATTTCCTATCATAAAGTTCTGGGCTTCCCAATGCAATTCCACATATGTCCAGTGGCACTATATCAAGCTCTACTTCATCAACATAAGTAGAAGTGATTGAAAACTTGATTTTACATTGCTTGGTTACTTGTAAATTGTTATCACCGCATATCCATCCCAATGGATATGGTTTAGGATGTGACTTAGTTTCAAATCCCAAGTTATTCACAACATCTTCACTGATTAGATTGTCTTGCAATCCACTATCTACAAGAGTATCAACTTTAACATTATGTGTTATAACCCTTATGTGGAAAAGTTCATTCCTTTTACACTCATCATTTACATAAACTAATCTAGAAGAGCTAGAACTCACAACAGAATTTATATCTATGATTCCCATAGCTACAACCTGTGTCTCATCACCGGAATCTTATCCAAGATCCACTTGAACTGTCGCAACTATGGTCTTATTCCTTCCTTGATTGGCATACTTCTTTGGCTTCATTTCAGGATGTAAGGTCCAACAATGATCTTCATCATGACCTACCTTCTTGTAATGCTCACAAGTAGGCTTCTTCTTTCTTGTCATGGCAATCTTCTTCTCTTTCTTTTTCCCTGCATCCTTTCTTTGCCAAGTATTTGTAGAAACACTATCACCAACATTCCCTTTGCTAGATTCAATGTGAATGGCTTGTACACATACTTCGTCAAAGTTAGAAGGATTTAGCATAAGAATAGTGTGCTTAAGATAAGAATGTAAACCACTGATATATTTTAGGAGTGTCTCTTGTGTATATAACGGAATACCCAAATTTCAAGCTTTCTTACGAAATATCTAAGTATATTTTTGTACACTTTGACCTTTTGATTTCCTTAAACATTCCCAATTCATCATTTCTTGTTGCATGTAAGCTAAAGGGTAAAACTGTTGTTTTAATGAAATAACAAAATCATTCCAGGAAGAGATTGTTTTACCACTTTTCTTAAGATCATCTCTAGTTCTGCTTTCCCACCATATGAGAGTTGTGCCTCCCAATTTGAGACTTTCTAGTTGAATCTTAGTTTCATCATCAACAATCTTTTGTATCCTAAAATAGACTTATAATTGTCTCACCCAATTATCTAGCTTTTCTGCATCTAATTCACCATCATACGTGGGTAAATTAAACTTTACATCTAACTTTAATAATGACATATCAAAAGAATGATGAGTTTTTGCTTATCCTTGGAGGAATGTACACTTGCTTCATTATTAGATGATGAGGATGAAGGAGAAGAAGGTTCTGAAGGTCCACCACCTCCAACTGCTCCTTCTGCTCTTACCGAAGATTCACCTTCTTCATTGCCTTGAAGCCTTCATTTCCCTCTTTCATGATAAATCTCCTCTACCATGGCTTGCATCAATTTAAAGGCCTCGAAGAAATCATCTTCAGTTTTGTAGAGACCCAATTTTCTCGGCTAAGACATCTCTTGCTTGTGCAATCTCCTTTGAATCTTTGTGTCAAGAGCCTCAAGTTGGCCTTCTCCTCGCTTGAGTTTTTCTCTGGTGAGCATCCAATGCTTGCAATTCCTATCAAACCTTCATAACCAAATGCTCTTATACCATAAACTTGATCAAAAAATGAAGGTATTATTGATAAATCGCAAGTTAGTTTAATGTATTTTAGGCATCAGATCGTAAAGAATGTGAAATACATAAAGCTTATTATCTGGTTGCGGAATATCAAATGTGAATTTTACTTAATGCTTAATAATGAATAAAGAGATCAGCCATTAATATCCATGCTGAAAATTAAGATAATAGAACATAAAAATAGAAAGAGAAATAGAGACAAGAGGTTGATAACGGAGTTCACCAATCGTTGGCTACGTCTTCAGGCCCGCTTCCAAGTGGAGGACCTCTTTATTGCTCTTTAAAATGCTCAAAGTTATCTTACAATGATCTTTGTTGTTACATTACCTACTTCATGTATTCTATGAAAGACTTCTTTGCTCAGATTCATGCATGCACCATCAAAATCCTCTCAACAACATGAGAAAAACGTCTCTCAAAACATGAGAAAAATCCAAAATTTACAAACTACTCCTTCAAAACCCTACTTCAAAAAGTATCCTACAAGCTTCAAAAAGCCCGGTTTATATAGATTTTGAGGCTCATATGAGGAATCCCAACTTCCCTCAAGATTTGGCCTCTTTTTGGGATCAAATCCTCCTTCAAATGGCCTCAAAATCCTCAAAAATCCATTTTATGGACTAAATATCAATTAGAAATCCCAAAAAATCATTAATATATGGTTTAAAAACCACTTTCTAACAATATATGAGCTAAGCCCCCAATGGATGGGCATGTGCCCCCAAACAGGGTCACATAACACCATAAAACCATGGGTTGGGGTTTAGCCCCAGCCCCCTTCCGCCCACATAGTAATATACTACAATTTAAATAAATTTAAATGCATATTATTTAACAAGAGCATATGGGGCGCATTGGTGTTAGTGCTCTCCTTAAGGAACTTGGTGGGTGGTCTTGGGTTCAAAACCCATGGACCCCCAAACATTTTTAACACTTTCCATTCGACCCTGACTGGGTACCACGTGGCAACCCATGTCTGGGCCACATGGCACTTCTTCATTTTCCAGCAAAGTGCCACATGTCAACCTCTGAGTGGATTTAACATCCACATTTTCCCAGTCAAATGTTTCCACTTGTCACACGGCCATTGGTTCAAGTCTACATCATGAGGTGTCATTGGGGATGTCATGCTGACGTCAGCATTGACTTTTTTCCAGTCCTTTGACTTTTTAGCTTTTTGAGAAAACGGTCAGAGTGCGATAACTCTCGTATACAACATCCATTTGAGAAAGTAAATATACTGTCAGAATCAGCACGATGATTCGATCGCAGTGGAATTGGTTTCATCCAATTCTAAGAACTTTAATTTTTGAGCATTTTCTGAGCCTTGGGAGCCTCTTAGATCACATGATAAGGTAAATGGGTTGAGGCATGAAGGGCCTAGAAGTAGCAAATCCCTTGGACATTTGTGAACAAGCACCTGTGTAGAAGAAGAATGAAAAAGCGCTAGAGGAAGGTGGTAAAGAGTAAATACACCCATGGTTTCGAGTCGTGTTCACATGGAAAGTGGGTTGAAGGAAGCATTGGGGTAGAGTTCAAATTCTGTACCAGTTAAAGAAGTTGTGAAATATTTCGACAAGATCCTATTGCAAAACAAAAGAAAAGGGGTTGAAAGTGATTTTTTTTTTGGAAAGCCATAACTTTTAGGTAAAATATCAAATTGGGACAAGATTACAGTCATTGGAGAGATGATTCAGAGGAGAATAACATGGAATTTTTATAATATGGAGAATGATAATAGATTTCTTCATGAATTTAAAATAAAAATGACATGTAGCATTGTTTGGAATTTTTTTCTTATAATATGTGTAATTCTAAGAAAATGATAAGAAAAAATAGGGGGTGTAAACACATCACTTCAGTTTAAGAATGCATATTCAAGAAATGGAAGAGGGAAAGGGATCTTTCAACCATGAGAAAGAGGACAGAGGTCAAAATATCAATGTTGGTAATGCAAATATAGAATCCAATGGACACAAGCACAAAGGGGAGCAAGAAACATTGATAGAGACTGTGAAAATAATGAAAATAGAAATGCAGATTTAAAAACAAGACAATGAGAGACTGATGAGAGAACAAAATCAAATAAATGCTCAAGTGATGAAAAGATTAAATTAGTTGCAGAGGAAAACAAAGAATGGATCAAACTCAAAACAGGAGGAAGAGGGAAGATTTTACAAAAGAAGAGATGACCGTAGAAGAGATGGTTATTCAATAAGTTCTAGAAGAATTCATAGACATCAATCACCCCCCTACTCATCAAGGGAATTTTATGTATCTGAAGATTCCATAAGTAGTCTAGAGGTGTCTCTTGTTATGCACCAAAGAAGGATACATGAATTAGACAATTTACAAAGAGAGCTAAGGAAGCTTAATCCACCATCCTTTAATGGTGAAAGAGGAAGGGAAGATGATATTGAAGCATGGTTTCTTGGACTCAAGAGGTATTTTCAATTGCATAACTACTCATCAAACCTAGAAGCCATAATTTCCACATACCATTTACATGGGAAAGTTGTTATGTGGTGGGATCAACTAAAGCAAGTTGAGCACATTAATGAGAGTAGGTTCAAGAAATATTTTCAGAAGGAGCACCTTTCATAGCACTTCTATGACAAGAAAATGCAGGATTTATTTGAACTCAGGCTAGGAAGCATGGCCATGGCAGAGTATGAAAAGAAATCCATGGGGCTGCTAATGTATGTAGGGTTTATAAAATATGATAGGGTGAAATTACATAGGTTTTTTAGTGGACTTCCATCCTTTTATAAAGAGAAGATTCAATATGATGAACCTTGGACTTTGACTGAGACCACTAGGAAGGATAAGCACCTGTATGAGAAAGGCAAGGGTAGAGAATCCATGTAGAAATATTGGAAGGATAAGAAGAAGGAGAAATCGGATCAGAGAAAGAAAGGATTCAAACCTCCTTTCAATAGAAATATCCCAAATAAAAATCATCCCAACCAATATGCTAAGGATGAATCCAAGAGAGAAGACTCCTTGGGAAAATAAATATTTATACATATAAGTATTGGGTTGATTGCATAGTTTATTTTTTGATATTAATACATATGATTAATGTATGAATTAGAATCATTCCTATGGAAAATATAATTGATACATATAAATGGTTATAAACATGTTTCTCTTGATGATTGATATAGGTACACATTGATATGGTCAGACCCGAGAGGTTACCCAAGGTAGTGAAATGCCAATGTGGATGCATTGCGTATGATATAGCCAACAACTATGCAAGATTGCAAGGAAGAGGATGGAATTGCAAGAAAAAATAAAGAATGAAGGCATGGATTTCATTATTGAAAAGAAAAGAAAGAAGAACATCGAGGATGATGTTATTTCGAAGGGGGGAAGTAATGTAATTCCATGGTTTAGAACCCTTTTATTATAAATGTATATGTAATGATAAAATGGATATACATTGGACATATATGTTCTAAGTACAAAATGACCATAGGTATTATAAATATTTACATTGATTTATAATATAAAAATCCTAACAATTTGTTGAGGGGTCTGAGATCCCTTTAACTCAATAGCATGAACCAAACTTGCCTAAGAGGCCCAATTAGACTCGTAAGCATTTGATGAATGGTAAGGTTCTCCATATTTGTGATTTGGCTGGGTTTATCGATGGGATTTAATTGTGATTGAAAGATATGTCTTTTCTATTAATCTTTCTCCTTAGGCTAGGGAGTTCTCTTTTTGGTTCTTTTTCTAACTTTATAACACAAGGAAGATAAAACTCTAGACTAGATGAAAGAGAGAAGCTAACTATGTGTTTTGGGGGTAGGCTAGGTTTCAGATAACCTTTACCGTAACATGCAAATGAAGAATATATGAACAACTTCAAACTAGCATTAATGACATTTTAATTAGTGGACATTCAACATCGTCTGAGATAATAGTTAAAGAAAAGAAAAATACATATGATAAGAAGTTAGTGCAAGAAAAGTAATTTCCAATAGTCTATTATCAATCACAGGTTAACACAATCGATTTCTAGTCACCAATTAGAATAAAACAATTGTTACAACATCATAATATAACTTTAAATATAGGCAGAGCAAATCTTACTCAACAAAGCAACAAATATCTAATTCGAAGACAGAGATAATCATCCTCGGTCTAAACACAGTCATTTCTTAGATGATAGAACTTGATCAATTTGACACTTAAGCATTATAATATTGCCACAGAGGTTCCATGAGCTTCCTCGCTAGACCTGTGATCATGCTTGAAGTCTGTGAAATATCTATTTCCCATTCTAGGTCTTGCTCTTCATGTTGTTTAACAATATCTTGTAAGTCGGTGAAATCCTCTGGTGGACCAAACTATGGAAAATTAATTCCCCTTATTTCCAGGTTCATTTTCTCCCATCTTTTCTCGCATTCTACCCACCTTTCTTGCATTTTTCGCTGGCTCTTGGACCATGGACACCCAGTGTTTGACTACCTTTTGTATTCAAGTGATGATACTATCCATCAACACTCGGATACCATGCTCCTTTGAATCATGTCCCTTCTTTATTTCACTGATGTAGTCGATTCGTTCTAAGGCCTGATGTGCCTTTTCAAACCACCACTGAATATATTTGTAGGTCACCATCCCTATTAAAGTATCTTCTAGAAGATCAGCTACTCGAGTGGTGAAGAGGTCTCTTTATCTTTCTAATTTCCCATATGTTTCTTGGAACTCGCTCTTTAAGAGTACCACCTTCTGTGTCAAGTTCTAGTAGTACTCATTCTGATGACAAAGATGTTCCAATTCTTTTCTCATGGAAGTTGCCTCCTCTTCATCCTTATTTTCTCTGTCAATTGTGGCATCTGTTATGGCCATTCCATATCCAATGAGTTCGGTCATCTTATCATGTTTTGTGTCAAATAGTGTTTCTTTCGTGGTTATGAACAAAGTGTTATCTAAGGTGATTTTTATTTTCTTGACCATCATTTTCATCGTGAATTTTCTATTCCTATCATAATCAATTTCCCGCACGTCAGTGATTTCATCTACAAGCTCCAGAATCTGTTGATATCCTAAGGAAAATGTATTTCCTAGGCTTCCTAGTGTGTAGAGATGCTCCATGGTATCTCCCCGTGTTGTTTCTTATTTTGTTTCATGGATAGGCTCGCTCGGCTCCTTGTCAGGGGATTTTCTTGGATGCTCTATAGGATGGTTATCCTACTTGGCTTCAATGATCAGCTATGTTTTCACTCTAGATGAGGGAGTAGGCGGAAGATTAGTACCTATTGAAGGTTTAGCTGGTGGGGTGACAATTTCTGGTAGCTTCATTGTTCCTCCTTGTTCACCCATGTCCATGTCATATTTTGAACTGGCACCATGCGGATGAGTCTCTCATGTCAGATGTGTTTCTAGTGAACTGATAAATTTAGCATCAGTAGTGATTATGGTGTCTTGGCCACCCTCCCGAGGTTCCAGTATAATTTCATCAGGAGCCAAAGAAAACACTTCTCTTGGGCTTTCCTCCTAGGTGATTACAACTAGAGATATTTGTGAAACCTTTGAGCCTTCATCATCATCATATATAGTGATTAGGTCCACAAGAAAGGATGGCATCCCTATTCCACTTGATACTCCTGCTGGCCTTTGCTGAACTGCAACTATTATCAGGTATCTCACCTGGATAGTTTATTCCTTATTGGAAATTTTTGTTGGTGGGGCAGAACTTAAGCCATTTGTCTCTACCTCCTGGTCACTGATGTTGATCAGGGTTATCCTCAATGGTTCAATCAAAGGGTTAAGTGGGGGATCTTGTTATGCCCTTTGTATGGCTCTTCAGTTGTCTTCTAGTAACAACATCCCCCTCTTTCGTCCCTCTACTGCTTCTACTATTCTTCTTTTGACTCTTACTCGGAGATATTCTTAAGTTGTCTTCTCTATTTTCTCAACCTAATCATCCACGAAAATCCCTTTGAACTTAGTCATATTTGGGTTGGCCCTTCTTTGCAGTACTTCCTCCTAGACATGGGCTCCTTTAGTGAAGATTTTATCTTCAAAATAATCATGAGCATACGTCTAATAGGAAGATACTTGTGCCGCATGCTAGGGAACTAATCCCTTGCAATCATTCTTGTGAAAGCGACCTGTATGAAACAAGCACTCGATTTGATTCAACCCCTCTTGTTTCACATGCACAGTGTCTCTGACCATGTAAAATCCTATGTGTAAACTATAGGGAATGAAATCTCTCTTCTTGTCTTTGACCAGGGAGGAATTGTAGGCTTGAAATATGGCATGGTAGTAGATCTCCCCCAAAATGAGGTGATCTAGGACATGAATAGGGAGAAGGTTGGGTGCACCGATAGCTATGAACACTCTAATATAAGTGCTAGTTTCTTCGAAGTAATAGTGGCCAACTTTTTCTATCATCTTCTTTTCCGCCATCAAAACTCAAGGGAACTCTTTTATAAATATGATGAAGTAAACCCTGGCTAGGAACTCACTGCATATTAAAGAATATGATCTCTTGTATCTATTTTCCCACAATATGTTGAAATAGACATGTACAGACAATTCAAAAATATACCAGCTCAAATTCATACCTAGAAAAATGTTCCTTGTGCAAATTACATCCAACAAGTAGGATGCCATGTAGAAGGTCAGAACCTCTCCTTCCTTTGGTGTCTGAGCCTGCGAAATATTTATACTAAGCTGAAATCAAATTTTTTCCTCGAAATTTCCATGGTGTATGCTAAGGGAATCCATGCCTCTAAAAATTTGGAGCAATCCTTTTCTCCATATAAGAAACATATTAACGCCATTAGAAACATGTATAAATCTCATATATTTACTATGTTGTACCATCCATTGCTCCTATTTATGAATTTATTGTGTTCTTTCTAGCATGAGGCTAGCAATCGGCTGGTATCATGAACCTCATAGAACTTGACCATGAAGTCTATGTTTATCCTTTCCTCTAGTTCTCTAAGTTTGTAGTACTTCTACACCTTCGTTAGAAGGAAAAAACCAACACACTCGCCTTGTTCATTGTTGATGGTGTACTTCACCATGTCGGCATGGTCAATTATCCATCCCAAGGTCTCTATGTAGGGTAGAACTGTGGTCCGACTAGCCACCCTATGCAGATTTGACCTCCGAATGTTTGGAAACACCTCATCATCCAATATTCAAACATCTAGATTTCTATGAGGCATGAACTCAAGTTAGTCCTCCTGACTAATTTTGTTGTACAGGTCGTCCCAATGCAAGAGCACCAATTTAAATCTTGTGGTCTCTTATTTTTCACAGAATGCTAGAGGCTAGATAAACTTCTTCTTGGTGGACATGCGGATAACCGATTTCCTCTTTAAGGTGACATCCAACTCCATTGTAGCACTCGGTGTATATCCTTCCCTGACCTCTGGCTCCTTTAGTTTGGGCGTCCTTAGTGAGCACCTTGTTGTCGGATTTCTTGGAGGCATTTTCTACAAACAGACAGAGTGAGATACCAACCTCTAAAAGTATTATGGATGGAATTGAAAATGTATAAATGATGAAGAGAATGCATATCTATTCCTTGCACAAGATTAATCTGGTTTAGAGTTAAAGATCGGTTGTAAGATCTTCGACGTGCTCTCTTTCTCCTTCGACTGCTACAGGGAATAAAATATGTGTGCACAAAATTACGTGTTTGAATGTCTTTGTAATTTAAATGGAGAGCATACTTACCTTATAGAATGAGTTCTTAAATTCAAGATTGTAAATGCACCCTGCACAATCCATCACTAAAACCAAGCCATGCTTGGGATTAAATGCAATGCAAACTACCAGCACAGGAGCGATTTACTTCATTGTTCATCGATGGATTCAAACTTCTACTATTTGGTCGGCATGCAGAATAGTAACGTGGGCGAATCGAAGCATTAATTGGCCTCTTAAATAACAAAATATGATCTTATCCCTGTCGAAAGTATCCCATCAAACTATCGAGCCTTCTTGTATTTTAAACACTGGTATGATTGGGGTCGAGGGAAAAAGGTATGCTCTTGAAATAGAAAAAAAGTGTAGAACGACCAGAATAGTCAATGTAGAATGTGGAAGGATCAATGAAAACCCCTGTCATATTATGTCCTATCAGTCTATCGATAACAAACGAGTGAATCAACGTTGTCACTTTTCTTAAACTTTTTCTTTTTTCATTGATAACTTTAGCCGAAAGCTCTGATGCTAACCCAAAAATTCATACAATGCTGACGTAGAAATGCTGACTTGGAGATATGAAAATGACACAGGGAACATCAAGAGATGACATAGGGAAAATAGGTTGTGTCATAAGAACTACTTACATGACAAAGACACATGGCAGTTGATTTTGACCTTTCCATGGGAAACATTCCTTTGGCAATGTTTATTTCCTTTAGAAATGTGTTCGGTTTCCACACCTTGGTCTACCAACATTGACGTCGTAATGAAAATCGGTGATCGACGATCGACAAAGCGTTAAAGTGAAAATTTCCACATTTTCATCTCTCGATTTTTTTCGACGCCGAAGGGTATTGATGATGTTAAAAGACTATCTTATAGGGAAAATTTCATCGATCGATGATTGTTAAAAGTTTTAAATCATGTACCTTTTGGTCCTATCATGCATTGTTACTTAGAGAAAAAATCAATCCATCAAAACCAAAACAAATGGTTGATCATAAGTCTTAATGACACAAAAGAAAGAAAATCCATTCATCCATGATACATAATCTGACTTAGAAAAATGAAAAGTGGCACCCAAAAGGAAAAATATTTTGAAAATACTTTTAGGGTGTGTTGAGTGCTCAACAAATGGTGATTATCTAGGAGAAAACAAAATCTTTTTTCCTTCCTTCAGGCTTAGTGCTTGCAAAAATATGATTGAGAAACCATCTGGCTTTGATTTCAACAGAGCCTATCCTATCGATGCATACACAAATTCCCAATTTTCGTGAATTTGGATCCACATATGGAGTTTATCCCTTTTTCCACCTCCATTCCTCTTTACTGTGACCCATGCCCTTCTTTGACAATTGTTGGGCAAGGCATCTACTAGCATGAGGCCATTTTTTGGTTATCATTATTCCCTTGCTATGGTGTTGCTCCACTGCTAGCGAGGATTCATAGCCCCGACGAAGTCACCCCGATATCACATACCTTTCTCTTCCACCGATGAGCATTCATAGCCCTGATAGATTTACTTGTATACCCTCTCAGAATTTTCACTCCTTTTAATATATATCATTTTCTTCTGAAAGAAATGTCGTGAGTGAGTCGGAGAGGAGGACATATGTTATTGGCAAGGTGAAACTGTTAAGGTGAATCCTTTCCTATCTTTGATTAGAGGTACATGTGATCCTTTCCAACTAGCCATCATTTCCTTTGGGCTTTACTAGACCACTAGGCGAATATTTCATCACTTACCAAGGTAGTACGCTTGAAAAGACAAGATGTAGATATTCTTTGAAAAATTTTGTATGTTCAGTATCTGTTATTTTGCATGCTAGTTCAGGTCATAAGAAGAGTCTTCTCTACTATATTTATTAAAATCAACCACTGCTTTACAAAACACAACTTAATTAAAGAAAATAACAAGAAAAAGAAAGAAAATAAATGGTATTAGCAATCAGTCTCCCCTAAACCCACACACTCATTTTGATAAAAATGTATGCTAAAAAGAAAAAGAAACTCAAACAAAACATCAAAAGACATTTTTTTTAGGAGAAGTATTGTTTTAGGGCCTGGATTTTTATCGGGAGGGTGTCAGACTCACCCCTCAAATTTTTCAACCGATATGTGCCTACTCTGTTCTTCTCAGCCACCTGAAAAGGTTCCAGCCATAGATTTTGGAACTTTGAGTGTTTTCCTTTGGACTTGTTTGCTTTATCCCACTTTAAGACTAGGTCTCCTACTTGAAAACTTTTTTCTTTGAACTTATTTTTGTCAAACCATCTTTTAATTACCTGTTGATGAGAGGTGAACTTAAATTTAGCATTTTCCCTTTCTTCATCCAACGTGAGAAGGGTGTCAATCCTTTGTTGTAGAGCGGATGAGAGTTGACCTCTTGGTTCCTGGGAAAGCTATAAATATGGAAGGTACAATCTGTTTGGGAGAATGGCTTCTTTCCCATATACTAGAAAATATGAAGAGTTTCCTATGGCTTCTTTAGGTGTCACTCTATCAACCCAGAGAGAATTATGAAGTAAATTATGCCAACTTCTTTAATTTTCAACAAATGTTTTTTTTTAAATTTGCACCAGATATTTATTAGTTGACTCTGCTACTCCATTCCCTTGTGGATAATATTTTGCAGAATATCTTATTATGATCCCTTTATCGAGGGATAATTATGTCAAACGTGTGGAAGAAAAATAAGTAGCATTGTCAAAAACGAGGACAAAAGGCATCTCAAACCTTGTTATTAGTCGTTGTTCTAAAAATTGGATCACTACCTTTCATTAATGTGTGTGAGAGGGATAGCCTTTTTCCACCTTGTGAAATAATCTATTGCAATCAAGATACACTTATGTTGTTTCGAAGAATCTAGAGTAATTTCTCTGATGACATATATTCCCCATTACTCGAAAGGTATGGATATGGTCACCGGATAGAGTGGAATGGCTGGTCTCTTTTCCCTATCAGCGCTCATTTGACCATATTTACATTTCCTGGCATATGCATGAGAATCTTTGAACAAAGTGGGCCAATAATAACCAACCCTTAATATTTTGTGAGTTGTGGTTTCTCTTGCAAAATGTCCGTCTGTCGGGCCATCATGGATTTATTTGAGTACCTTTTCTACATAATTATGTTCAATACATCTAAGGAGTATTCTATCATAGTTTACACAGAAGAGCACATAATTTATGAGGAGATATTGAGCAGATTTTAACATAAGGGCTCTCCTTTCTCTAGAGTTTAGGTTTTCTAGATGAGTTTCATGATGTAAGAGATAAAACTAGTTTACATACTAGGATTCTTTCCTGGGAGGTATGTATAAGGCTTATCTACACCATAAGGATAGTTCATTTCCCCAATTGGGGTCTACCGTGTTGATCATAGCTTGGGCCTCAAAATCCAGTTTATACAATTCTTGTCCTTTGAATATTTTGGTAGGTTTTATCTCTATATCAAATTCTTGAACGAATTCCATCCAATTTAGCCTCCTTTATCCCATCTCTTGTTGAGTGAACAAAGATCAGACCGTTGGATGTGGTACTATGAACTTAGAATGATTATTCAGGATATAGGATTTGAAATGCTTGACTGCTTTATATATTGCGTAAGCATGTTTGTCTATAGCAGGGTAGTTTATTTCATCTCATTGAAGGCTGGTGATCATATATGACACCGGTTCTTCATTGTTCTCATCATCCTTTTGGGTAATTACTGCAACCAAGGATTGGTCAAAAGCAAAGGTATAAAGGAAAAAATATTTTCTAAAGTCAGGGCTTCGCAGAACTGGTGCTTGGGAGATGAAAATTTTGATGTTATTGAAATATCCTCTCATTTCTTCATCCCATTTAAACTCTAGATCTTTGTGAATCAATTTTTGTAAATTTTTAATAGTTTCACTGAAGTTAGGAGTAAATTTTCTCGCAAAGTTGATTTTTCTCGAAAAATGATTACATGGACTTTTTATTGTGATGAAAAGGGAGTTGAGATATCACTTTGATCCACTCAGGGTCGATGCTAATTCCTTCCTGAGATATGGTATGAACTAATAATTTTCCTTCCTCTACACCAAATAGGGTATTCTTATGGTTCAAATATATTCCATACTTCCTACACCTTTCAAAGATCTAAGTCAAATGTTGAATGTGGTCTTCCTTATTTTTTGTGTATACTGTCACATCATATAAATAGACTACCACACATTTGTTAATAAATCCTCGAAAAGATACTTCCATTGCCCTCTAAAAAGTTTCCTCTGTGTTGATCAACCTAAAAGGCATGTGTTTATAAGAAAATGTCCCCAACTTGGTTTGGAAGGTAGTTTTTAATAGAGCATCTTTTGAAACTAGGACCTGGTTATATCTCGAAAAACCATCTAGGAGCGACACAATTTCAGAGCTAGATACTATTTGCAAGAATTGTTCCATGGGTGGTGTTGGTTACTATTTACCTTCTTGGGTTGTATGAGTTATTGGCCCAGGGTTCATGTCATTTGGGGTTCCAACAAATCCTCTAAAACTATCATCCCTCCTGGTAATTTAAAAGGCAACACAACACCCAGAAGGTATTGCGTAGTCTCACCCGAGATAGCTTTAAATGGGTGACTATAAGACTCAGGTGTTTACAGCCTATGATAGAGTAGGGGATAGGGAATTATTGATTAAAGCCAGGTACCATGATATGTAAGGTAAACTACTCATCCCTTGAATTCACATACGTATATTTCATAGTTTAATTATAGCAGAGTATAAACAGATTCATAACAATGTGCTAACTCATTCATCAAGATTAACCATTAATTGTTGAAAGAAAGAAGAGACCTGCATACATTCAACATATTACATGGGTATTGTTGTGGTTCACCCCCTCTTGGGATACGCCCACAAATATTTGTCTCTTGGTTTTATTATGGCAGTTCTGCATTCCTAGCGCCACATGCTTACAATTCTCCACAAAACTAGGTAAGATATATGTGAGGTGAACTAGATCACACCAGGCTCTACATCTTGTGATCTAATACTCAGATCTACCTTCCCTCGTATCTTATTTTCTCAACAACTTAAAAAATCGGTTCATACAACTAAACACATTACATATCACCTACGCTCCTGCATGGTTACAGTCTCCAAAACTTAACTCCAAAGCCTAACCCTCAACAACAATAATACACTAACAACAAAACCTCCCTATATGATAATTTCATATCTATATTTATACATTTCGGGCTCTTCCACCTTTTACAGAATATTACAAAAACCCTAACCCTTCTTATGTTAGGTCTTTCTCCCATGCACATGTTATTCTTCCTGCAGTTGTCGCTTTCCTTTGTGCATGCTTTCTTGCATGCGCATGTGTTGTTCTTTTGCCAGTTGTTACTTCAGTTTTCTGCACTTTTTCTTTCCCACAATCGTTCTTCTTTCCCCTTCGTCCTGGTGCCAACAGGCCCCCAACACTGACATGTGACTCGTCCTGAGTCACCTAATTTCTCTGTGCTTCCTCGATCTCCTTGGTGATCGTCTGGAACTCTTCGTGCAACTCTGTTGCTTTTGTCAGTGCCTGTGCGGTTTTATCCTTGATGGTGTCGATTGTCTGAGCTACCACTTCCTCACTTATCAGTCCTGCACATTCTAGTTGAATCTGTGCTATCTCTTTTCTAGCTTCTTCTACCTACACAAGTACTTCTGCTACCCATTCCTGCAACGGTTCTATTTGAGCCTAGTGCTCCTGTTTTTGTGTTTGCATAGTGATAAGTTATGCCTATATCTTCTTCAACTCTTGTGTTCCCTTGACCCGTTATGGAATTGGTATGGTCTTCTGTCACTACTTGAGTTCTTGGACCATTGCATTGATCCTCTCCTCATCCTTGTCCCAGTGTTGGACCTGTGAATCCTCTTCCATCCTTTTTCAAGGTTGTGCTGCTNCAATATCCTTTTGATACTGATCAATTGCCTACATAATCTGGTCTATCTTTTCTGCGGCTGGGAGTTCATTTCCTTGCGTAGTAGTTGGAAGTTTCCTAAAAATTTCTTCCACTCTACGTTCCAGCTCATTTCTACATTCTTTCTCCTCCTGAGTTTCAAATTTGGCCTATGAACAAATTGTTTCCAGTGCTTCCCGCTTCTTTGTTTCGTACTATAGCTCAACTAAGTTTTTATGTGCTTGTGATTGCATCTCATGGTCGACGATAACCTGTAGTTTGTATAATGCTCTTGATGGCATCCGTGTCAAGATCAATTGGATATGATACAAATCATTTAGTGGTGTCTATCCCATAATTCCATCCATTCACAGCATGCTAGGCTTTATATAGACCCTGGAATGTGCACGTGGCATCAAAAGAAATAGGTCATGTTCTTCCACCTCCACCCTTTATGTGGTGTGTGTGGTCGATGGCTCTATGCCTCTACTGCTACTGATGATTTGGGCTTCCCTGAATTTCTTAAGGAGTTGTCCCATTTCTGTCAGTTCCTTCTGCAGTTTATCCTTGTGGTGCACGACATGATCGAAATCATCTATGAGGTAGTCTTGGACCATTCTAGCAATCATCTCTTCATCCTCCTTCGTGATTGTGTACTCTGGTGGTGGTTGTTGTGCCTTCTTTTTCTTGCGCGCACTTGCTTCTTGTACCGTTGGTCTCTTAGTTCCCCCTAGTTCCTGTGTGATGGGGTTCGATGTGGTTTCATGTGCTCCCTCAACCAATTTTCATTTTCCATTGGTCGGCTAAGTGGTTTCTGTCCTCCCCTTCTAGGTCCCTGGATTCTCTAATTCACCATCTACCTAAGTCGAATTGGTTTGGCCCATTCTTCATTTCTTGGGTACTGGGATTAGTGGAGGTTGTGTTTCTGCCTACGCAACCCCTCCTTCTACTGTTTGTCCATGTAATTCTTCGAGTATGGTTGGAATCCTCCATTCATCAGGCCATTCGCTAATGATCATGTCAATATCTCCCTTGGTGATGCAGTAGCACATCTGTAGCCACTGTTTATCCGAATCCTTCCTTGGTTGTATCCACATGCCTTGTCACCTAGTCCAGAAATTGGTGATGCGCCCGTATCGTGTGACAGCCTCTGTTGTTATTCTCCATGCTTAGCTGATGATTTCCTATATCTCTCGTAGGTAAGCTTTGAATACAATTTCATTCTCCCTCTTATGCTTGGCTAGTGGCGCAGATCTCAGGACACGATATCTTGCTCCTCGTAGCTATGGTGTGGTACAAAAGATGACATGTTCTGGTTCTCACCATCCCATGAAAGCTATGAGCATGATCAACCATGAGTAATGAAATTACGTACCTGTGTCCTGTGTGTCTTTGCAGTCTACTTGGAACAAGTTCAATAGGTATGGCGCCCAACTCATGGAGGTGCCTTCTACGCACTGAGTTGCAACAACAATGACTCCTGCCGGTACTTCGTATTTGCGAAATTTTCTTAGCAATTTGTAGGATAAGATATTTGCGCCCAACTACATCATGACATTGTTGATCCATTTGATTATAATGCCTCTTGTTCCCCTATCAGTGCCATATTTTTTCTTCATCTCTTTTGTCAATGTTTTTTCCTTGGACTTATTGTCCAGAATCAGCACAGGATCCATACCCTGGGTGGGTAGGCCTGTTATGTGTGTGATTAGTTCAATAGTTATGGGGATGAGTTTTTCTAGCCATACATCCCCCTCATGTGTAACTGCTAACAGTTTCTTGATGCATGCCAACACATATTGGCCTCTAGCAAAGTCTAGTATCTTTAGAAATCCTAGAATTCTTGTTATGTCCAGTCCAGTTGCCCACTTGTGTGGCTAAGTGATGGTTTCTCCAAGTTGGTTCACAACTATTTTCTACAAAAAGACATGTGGTGCAAGCTATGGATATTTGGTTTCATATGCTACATCATGGTCAAAATACTTGAGCTTCCTGACATGAACCAATAGCTGCAGATCCACCTGTACTCCCTCTGCTATGCGAGGTAGCACAATATCTGCAGTCAGTTTCTTTCAAGGTGAGATTGGTATCTAAACTTTGTCCTCTTGCTATATTGGCTGGCTCGAAGTTATAGCAAATCCTAGTTGTTCCCCTGTCATCCACTCTGGCCATGCCCAGGTAGTTCCAGCAGTCTCCTCGGTGAGTGACCTAAGTCAGGTGCTTATGTCTCATCTAGTTTCTCCTCTGCTCTCAGATGTTGTGTCATTCTGTTCACTTCCATGGTTGCTTCAGTATGTTCTGGTGGTATTTCCTAGTGGGTTTCTTCTTCTTTTTTATAAGGCTTGTGCACCGTTATTGGTGTATTTTGTTCCATGGCCTCTGTTTGTGGTTGCGGAATCTCCTCTAGTATTGGTATGGACTCTACTAGGATTTCCTTTGGTGACGGGATTTCATCAATATCGATGATCTCTGGTGTCCGTTTCTTGTTTTCTTCTAGTGGTACTCGTGACCTAGTCTGAACCCTGGTTGATCTAGCTATCTGGCCTGGTTCTGTGAGCTTCGATGGTGCCATAATGGTATCTATCGAACGTTTGCTGAGTTTGAATGGCTTCGGTGAGATTTGTGGTTTCACTCTATTCATTCTAGCTATTGTTGCTCTTTTTTTCTTCTCCTTTTGTGAATAGACTAAATGTTTATGTGCTCGTGTGTTGTATGGAATCGTCATGAAGCTTTCGAGGATGCTTCCTCCATCATGCGATTTATGCACCATAATTGTGGGTTCAATGCATCCGTAGTGGTTTCATACTTTCCATTATGCCTGCTCTGCCATCTCTAGTTGGCACATTTAATGTGACATCCCATCCATCCTTGCCTTTCTTTAACTCTGCCTCATGCTGTCCTGTCAGCCTGGTTTTGCTGACTTTCCTTTTCTTGCTTGTTTCCTTTTTCGATATGGCTGTTATTGTTTCCATTGTTTTTTTTTTTTTTTTTTGCGCGGTGGGTGGTCGAATGTCCTTGTACAACTTCAGTCAACTCCCATTGATCATTCCTCTGAGGTTTTCAACTGCTAGATCTCTTAACTGTACAATTCCTCCGTCCATGATAGATTTTACCTCGTATGGTCCTAGCCAATGCATTCTGAGCTTTCCTAGGTGCTGCAACGATTTACTGTTGTAAAGCAATACTAGATATCCTTCCTTGAACGTCTTCCTCTTGATGTGGCAGTCATGCCAATATTTGTCTCTTGCTTTCCATGTTGGTGGAATCTTGCCAAGATTTTATCTTCCTCCATCGACAGTAACTGATTCAATCTTTCCTGTACTGCGCCTCGTTCTATCATGTGTGTGATAGCTGCTACACATAGACTGGGTATTAAAAATTCTAATGACGGTACTGCTTCTTGACCATAGACTAGTTTTAATGGTGTGTGGCCTATCAACTTTTTGCATGTGGTTCTATACACCCCATAACACTACTGTTACCTTGAGGTCCCAATCATCCCTATTGACGTTACATATCTTTTTCAAGGCATTCTCTAGAATTTTATTGAAGGCTTCTACTGTGCCATTTTCCTATGAATGATACAATGTGATTTTTTGGTGATGAACTTCAAACTCTTAGAGCATCGCTTGGATGGTTCTGTTTGTGAAGTGTGTTTCTTGTTCACTCATCAAAATTCTTGGGAACCCAAATCTAGTAATTACTTGTTCAAACAGAAAGTGTTCAGCTGTCTCTGCGCTGCAATCTTTTATTGGTGTGACTTCCACCCATCTTGTTAGGTATTCCATCGCAGCAATAATATATCTCTCCCCCGTTCTTTTGGCTGGTGGGTTAATGGGTCCCACAAAGTCTATCTCCCATTTGTCGAATTCCTAAAGTGTCACTTGTGTTCGTAGTGGCATCTCATCCCTTCTATTGGTTTTTCCTACCCTTTGACAGACATCACATTGATGACAGTACTCTTTCGAGTCTCTGTGGATCATTGGCCACCATAATCCTGGACGTAGTAGCTTCTGCATGGTATCTTTTCTTGCATAATTCCCTCCTACTATTCCCTTGTGGGCTTCTGCTAAAACTCTTGGTCATTTGTTTTCTAGTACATATCTTCGTAAGATGCTATCTGTGCCCATCTTGTATAGATGTCCTGTGATAAATTGATAGTCGGTTGCATGGACTACCAGGTTCTTCTTCTGCGTAGTGGTATATTCTTGCGATGCAGTACCTGTGCTCAAGTACTGAATGATCTCTGTGAAGTAATCATCAGCAATCTATACTGGGAATAGTTGTGCATCTGGAAAGTTGTCTTCTAAATTCGTTGGTTCCTCTCCATTTGTGACCCTCGATAGGTGGTCAGGTCCTGCATTCAGTTTTCTTGGTCTAACTATTACCTCAAAGTCGAATTCTTGAAATAGCAATAAACATCGACAGATTCTCTCCCCCAACACTGGCTTGTTGACTAGGTATTTAAGGGCTCAGTGATCTGTAAACATCTTAAAGTGTTTTACCAATAGGTAATGTTTGTATTTTTGTAATGCATAAACCATAGCTAGGCCTTCTCTTTCTGTCGTGTTATAATTCTATTTTGAGTCTGATAATTTTCTTCTTGCGAATGCTATCGGGTGATCCAAGTCTCCTGCTCCTGGTTACGCTAGGATATCTCCAAGTGCTATCATTGATGCATCTACATGTACATGGAATTTCTTCTCCCAATATGGAAATACCAATATTGGCATGGTGACCATGTTTTCCTTCAGGGTATCCAGACCGTGTTGGCACTCGTCATTCCATTGATACTTTGTATCCTTCCTTAACAGTTTTTCCATTGACGTTGTAATCTACACGTAGCCTTTGATGAATTTCCTGTAATATCCCGTATGTCCTAACGTTTCTCTTAGTTTGCGGACTATTTTTGGTGCTACTAGGTTAACAATGATTGTGATTTTGGCCAGATCCACTATGTGTCCCAATAGTATCCCTGTTTTCATACTATGTGTCCCAATAGTATCCCAAATGGTGTTCCAAATATGTATTTCTTGATATTCAGTGATATATGTCACTATCTGCATCGTTCTAACATCAGCCGTAAAAATTTCACATGGTTTTTTAGTAAGCTATACACTATCCAATCATCTAGGTATACTTCGAGGAATTGATGAATGAATTCCTTAAATGTTGCGATGACCACTCTAGAAAATATCACAGGTGCATTCTTCAGTCCGAACGACATGACTGTATAGTGATAATATCCCCATTCTGTCGCAAACGTGGTCTTGTGTCTATCCTCTTGTTCTATCTTAATCTGATGATATCTAGAGAATCCATTGGTGAATGAGTAGGCTTCGTGGCCTCCTAGGTTCTCGAGTACTTCATCTGTGAATGGTGTGGGGAATGGGTCGTGTAGGCATGCATCATTCAACTTCCTCAAGTCGACGCATATCCTGATCCCTCTTCCCTGTTTCTTGTCCTGTACTACCATCGGGCTTATCCATTCTAATTCTTCGACTGGTTCGATGATGTCGGCCTTGAGCATCTTGTCGATTTCATCTTTAACTTTATATTTATATATGGGGTTCAATCTATATGGTCATTGTTTAATGGGTCTTGCATCAGGTCTGAGTGGTATCTTCATTTTTCCTAATTCTCCGGCTATGCCTTTCATATCTGTAAAGGCTATGGGAAAAAGGCCATTGTATTCATGCAACAATTTTGTGATTCTCTCCAGTGTTTGTTTGTCCCAGTAATCTTCAATGCTGACCATTTTGGGCTACTCGACGGTCTGGATGTTAACCTTGTTTATCTTGATTGGCGTAGAAATGACCTCTGACTCTAAGGGTGGTCCTTCCACATCTCTCTCTCCTTCGATTTCTTTGATCTGAATATTGCATGGATCAACTTCATTTGGTGCTTCCTCCTATACATGGTATCATGACAGTAGATCCTTGACTGTCTTCTTATTTTGTTGTTGTACCTCTGTGATAGCTTCCACTTCTAGTTCTTCAATGAATATGAAGTCTCTAATCCATTTGAGGGCCGTGTCTATGTTGGGGTTCTCATGCTTGAATGAGAAAGTGACTGTAAAGTTCTGTTGGAGTGTCACCCATGTTTTGGTTCCTTTACACATTTTCTGGTCCGTATACCAATTCGCTAGTATGCCCTCTAAAGTATGAATGAAGTTGTGAGACCATTCCTCCGATGGCGTCATTTTCCATAGTTTTTTACATGCCTCCAAGTGTTTTGTTGGTGTGCCTAGTCCGTCATATTTCTGTTGTTTGTTACCTATCTGTTCTACGTCGAACCTTATGTGCAGTAATCGCTTACAATGGTACCAATCTGTGATAGTCTCTTTGTGTGCACCCCACCATCTTGCGGGTGAAGCCTTTAGTGATAAATCCAGTGCTAGCAATCTCTAGTTTTCTAATACTTGGTCTTCATATTGTGTCAAGAAAGTTTCCAAGTCATTTAGCCTGTGAAAACTAGGTGGTTCTTTGATTTATGTACCAATCCACATTATTGCGCGGTCTATTGTGGCACACCTTCTCGTGGATACTTCGTGTATTCTTTGCTGCCAGTTTTCTAACCCTGTGTTCGAGTTTGTTGTACATGAAGTAATGCTCTGCCAACTGAGTACCCCATCTGCAATAGGGTTTATATAGTCTGCATCACGCACAATTGTTGGTCGATCTCTTCTAAATCTAGACAAGTGGGTTCTATGAACCTCTCGCTTTCTGATGGGTCAAGTGGGGCTATGAACCTGTAGTCCCCCGACTCAAACGTCATTTTTCTAGTTTTTAAGTTAATTATGGCCTAGTTGTCGAATGCCAAATCCAGACCAAGTAGCACCGGGTAAGGTGTAGTGTCGTCTACTATTTAGATGACTTCAAAGTTTTCCTTAGTGCGCACACCATCCAGATCTACCGTCACTCCTTTTAGTATACCTATTGGTAGGACTCTATGTTGATTTGCTAGCTTTAATTGAACAGTTGAGTATCCCAGTGTAGGTTCTCCCATGCATTGCCATGTAGCTTTTGGTAGTACATTCACTTCAGATCCTAGATCTAGTATAAAATCTCCCATATTGAAATCCCCAATGTTAGAATTTAGTATAAATTCCCTACTTGTTCTTCTTCTTGTATGTAGGTGGTTGACAGTTTTCAATTCTGGATTATGTTCTGTCTCGCTACTACATTTTTGTAGGATGTTTTAAAATATTTTGACAGATGAAGGATCACTTAACATTTTGATGCATGATTGCAAAAATTCTTTGATAGTAATTACTTGTTCCTTGGGTTGTATTATGCTGGTATGGTCCAGTGATGGAGGCATTTCATATTCCGGAGCTTCCTTGCTCTGTTGTGTAGTTGGCGCAATGTTCTCCTTCTGGAATTCTTGTTGAGCTTCTGTAAATATCTCCTTCTCCTTATGTGCGGCGAACTGCTTCTTGGGGTTAATGTTCTTCTTTACCCATTGGTTCTATGTTGGTTCCTGTCGAGCTACATCATTTCCTATTTTCGTTCCTCCTCAAGTGACTATGTTGATGTTTCGTCTATCATACCTTGCTTTGGATGGAATCCACTAAACATTCTAGCTATTTTGATTACTTTTTTCTTGGATATCTACAAGTAATGTCAGACATTCCTCTGTATCGTGGTCTGATGCGTGACAATACATACAAGTCACTGGTGTCAGTGGGAACTCCCATGCATAAAGTTCTGGTTGCTGGCAATTGTGACATGTAACTAGTCCTCTACCGCACCTGAAACCTCCTCTGGCTCGTCCTTCTCCTCTATAAGTTGTGTGATTACCTCACAGTGTGTTATACTGTGGTCCCTAATTATACTACGTGGTATTGTACTGGGGTTGTGTCAGGTTGTAGTGTGGCTACACGTTATTGTACGGCTACGACGCCATATTATATTGTTGTTGCATAGTGTTGTATGGGGCTAGGGCTTGAGTGAACTGTGGTATTGCTTTCCCAGTCATCATTTCTGCCTGTACCTTGTATGCATCTGATGTTCTTTCCCGCATCAGCTCCATAGTTCTTCAATATTTGTTGTCATGGTCATCTAACTTGCAAAAGGTGCAATATGAGTTCTTTGGTACTGTTTGGTATATCTGCATCATCATGTAGTGGTAAGGGTCATTTCTTGGTTTCTTTCATATTTCGCACCATAATCCTCTCTGTGGTAGTGGGTTTGGCATCCCTGTCACCATATATTGTGTGAATGTTGGGCATTCATTCTTATGGTGTTCTTCTTTCCTGTAGGTAGTGCACCAAACAGATTCTCCTTTGTCCTTGTTGTTATTCTGGTTCAGTTGAAATGTTAAGTTCTTCAGATCCTCCTTCATTTCTTCGATAGCTGGGTCCATTTGCTGGTACTGATTCTCTTCCAATTGCAAGGTTGCTTGCAGAGCCTCTGCCTTCGTCTAAAACGTCTGTTGTTGTAATGGATATTTTAAGTGTGGGAGTAGTGAGTTGAAAAACAGGTTCCGATGTTGCATATTGACCATAAGGTATTTTAACTTTCCTTTTAATCGCTTGAATCTTTGATCAATCTCCCATACCAATTCTCTTGGTTTTTGTCTTATTTCAATCATCTCATTCATGTATTGATCCTCTAATCTTAGCTTATGGAACTCATTTATCAATAGTTTCTTAATTTTGTCCAGTGTCCTTGTCATTTTGGGAACATTGTTCATGTCTAGACTCATGTACCAGTCTAGTGCTTGATCTCTTAGTGTGATCGCTAGCTGCATGAGTTTGGTGTCTTCATCAGTGATCTTCTTTTCTTCCCAGATCTTTGTGCAAATGAACAGATGCTTCTCAGGGTCTTCTACTGCTTCACCATAAAAATCCGGTAATCTGATAGTAGGATCGTGTCCTGCCATTCCAAATACTGAGCTACTCCCTCCTCCGCATGGTGTAGATACTTGACTAAGGTTTCCTGAACTGGCTCCTCCAGTTGTTTTTCCTTGTGTAGATGTACTTCCTGCTGTCGTACTTCCTCTAAACTTTGGTTATCTAAATCGTGGTCTTCTCTTTGGTGTATTGGTCGCACATGGGTTTATGGGTTCAACACTGACATTAATATGAAAGGGATGGATGCCTTCTCCTCCTCTTCTTGGGCCTCTTGTTTTCCTCTTGTACATGGCATGTAGAATTTCCTTAATCTTTTCCATAGCCCAGAGATACTCTACCTCTTCCTCATCACTTGCCAAGCCCTCCCTCTCAACTATGACTCTCTTCTTGGTATTCACCTTATATTGGTAGGGTGCTCTTCTACGCGTTGTTCCTGATGATGCCAAGATCCACCTAAGCTGGTTATTATCCAACAAGATTAGGTCCAAGGGTTCCTCCTCTTTCTTCTCTTTATCCTACCCTCCTTCCATTCCTCCTCTCTCTGTCAATGCTTCCCCCCTTCCTCCATGCATGCAAGGAAGTCTAGATGTCTAATTCCATTGTCATTACACCTTTGTTATATAAAAATATCTTGATAGAAGTATACAGTGATCAAATGTTCCTTCCTCTGGGTACTCGTAGGAACTCTTTCTCGATTGCACTGTATGACTTTTTTGTATCTATCGCAAATTCTGTGATAAATCCTGCCACAATACTTTCAAGCCAAAACTCGATTGTGTAGGTGAATTTGTTGTTTACCTGCTGCAGCTGTTGGATCTGTACTGGAGTCCAATATAGCTATTGAATCCAATTCGTCACATGGTTATCCTTTAACCTTAAGATCCACTCCTGTAGTAAATGTGGAAAATCACAGAAAAAGACTTCATGTAAATTTGTAAATACGTATTTATCTAGGTATTTACACGGTGTGATCCTGGGGTTTCTATTGTCTTTCTATGCAAAATCTGGCTCTTTAGTTCTCAACCAACCCTCAATTTCTTCTCTGGTGGGGTTCCAAGGTCTCAACATTCCCTTATAATGACTCATTGCTCTTTTGTTCCACTCCTTCGGTTCTTATTCATTATATCTCATCTACTCAGTCCTATATTGTTCCTCTTAACAAAGCAATAGAACCATTGTTGGTTACTATTTCCCTTCTTAGGTTGTTTGAGTTATTGAACCAGGGTTTATGTCATTTGTGGTTCCAACAGAGGCTCCAAAAATATCGGCCCTCTTGGTAATCCAGAAGCAAACACAACACACAGAAGGTACTGCACAGTCTCACCCGAGATAGCTTTAAATCGGTCACTGTAAGACTCAGGTGTTTACAGCCTAGGACAAAGTAGGGGATAGGGGTTTCTTGATTAAAGCCAGGTACCGTGAGCTGTAAGGTAAACTACTCATCCCTTGAAGTCACATACGTATATTTCATAGTTTAATTCTAGAAGAGTATAAACAGATTCATAACAGTGTGCTAACTCATTCATCAAGCTTAACCATTATTTGCTGAAAGAAAGAAGAGCCATGAATACATTCAACATATTACACGAGTATTACTATGGTTCACCCCCTCCTGGGCTACGTCCACAAATATTTGTCTCTTGGCTCTTCTATTATCGCAGTTATGCATTCCTGGCGCCACACGCTTACAATTCTCCACAAAACTGGTTAAGATCTATGTGAGGCCAACTAGATCACACTAGGTTGTACAGCCTGCGGTCTAATCCTCATTCTACCTTCCCTCATATCTTATTTTCTCAAAAAATTACAAAATTGGTTCATATAGATAAAAACATTACATATCACCTACGCTCCTATGTGGTTACATTCTCCAAAACTTAACTCCAAAGCCTAACCCTTAACAACAATAATACACTAACAACAAAACCTCCCTATATGATAGTTTCGTATCTATATTTATACATTTCGGGCTCTTCATATTTTTACATAATATTACCAAAACCCTAACCCTTCTTACGTTAGGTCTTTC
>JASDQU010107913.1:35934-49152 GCA_032191745.1 Picea mariana | reverse complement strand
CAAGAAACTAAAGTTTGTAATCTTTCTAATTAAATTCGTCCCACGTCATTTGTATTCTCTATGAATAATTTATTATTGTTTTACCCAGAACACTTGTTTATTGACTAGCTTCAGAACTGGTCACAAACCCTATCTTCCATAGAGTGTATCTTCATAATTATAGCGAATCAAGAGATTAAATTTTTACCATAGGTACTTGATATGTATTCTCAATACCATAGCAATTTCACCATCTGAATCGTTCTATAAAAAAATGTATAGCAAAAATGGTAAGATGACCTGAAAATAACATACCTTAGAACACATCACCAAAAGACTTCATCCTCAATTGAAATCCGGCCTTATTTACTTCTGATTTCCTCTTAAATTCGACTTGTGTATCAAATGAATGCATAATGATATTTGTTTATACCATTTATGTCACTTCCTTTTAACATTAGGGCCGACCTNTTCTTTAATTATCTTCAGGGCCTACATGTACTTCCTTCTTCAATTCACTTTGTCATCTTCAAAAATTCATTTCTCATCAACCATGAGGATCTATGTGACATGCCACATACCATCAGAAACAACATGATATATACTATTCATCCATGGGTCTTGTATCTACATGTGCATTTTCCTTCATGTCCAAATACCTTCATCAATATTGCGGTCAAAAACCCATGACTAGGGTTGACATCAATGACAACAACTAATATTCCAACAATCTCCCCCTTTGTCATTGATGGCAACACTCTTGATCCCCCTATCATCATGATCCCAATTTCTCTCCCCCTTTGACATCAATGGCAAAGGGTAGGGCTCCTCCCCCTGAGTTTAATGGCAAAAGGTAACTCTCTTCTTTGGGGTTGCTCCCCTTGAACATATGGCACTCAATAATACTTCATCCTTATTTTTTTTCTTTGGGACTTCTTCCCTTACATAAAGGTTTTATATCTTGTCCCAAATATCTTTTGATGATGCACATGATCCCACCTTGGATTTCACTGAATATGTCAATCCATCCAGGATGGTATCAATTGCCAATTTGTTGTTCCTTTTTGCTTCCTTCTGAGCTGCAGTATTTGGTTTCTTCAAAGCATTGTATCTCGAAGCAACTGAAAACCAAACATCTGCCCCAAGAGATTTCAATTAAGTTTCCATTCTATTACTCCAGTATTCAAAATTGCTTCCATCAAATGGTGGAATCCCATTTGGAATTTTTTCTTCCATTTCTTCTTAGGATCTTCCTTCCAGTGGTTAAATTGTACAGAAGGTAACCCGCTCTGATACCAATTGTTGATACTGAGAGGGGGGCGAATTAGTATCAAGTACAATTTAAAACCTTTTTCAAATTATACTTAAACCATTCAATTATATCCAATGAGCAATGAGCAATGAACAATAGTATAAGAGTTACACCAATACACCACAATACACCATGCACAATATATGAAAAATAATCAATAGTTATTTTTCAAGGGAAGTAATGACTTCCAAATGTAAAGGGAGGGATAAACCTCCAAGAGGAAGATACAATCCTCCAATATCAAGAGAGATTTGAACTTTCCATCCTTGCCCCTTCCTTCCACCCCAGAATATACAAGAGATAATAAAACTTTACATTAAATCATCACCATCAACCAATCATCACATAGAACCTGATAATGCTTCCTAAGACTTCTTCAATTTCTACAATTCTTCAATTCTTGGAGTACTCTAATCTTGTAGATAATATTACTCAATGTATTCTCTTAAACTCCTCCAAGTTATAGAGAGACGTTATATAGAGAATGGTAGACCTTGTTCAATTCTAGTTTATTCAGGAGACCAAACTTGTACAGAATGCCCCGTGCTCAATATTTAACATATGATTCTAAAACATGTGCACAAGAAACTATAGTCTGTACTCTTTCCAATGAAAATTTTCCCACATCATTTGGATTCTCTATGAAGAATTTATGATTGTTTAACCCAGAACACCTATTTATTGACTAGCTTCAGGACTGGTCACAAACCCTATCTTCCACAGAGTGTATCTCCATAATTATAGTGAATAAAGAGTTTAAATTTTTACCACATGTACCTTGATATGTCTTCTCAATACCATATCAATTTCACGATCTGAATCGTTCTAGAAAAACAGTTATAGCAAAAATGGTAAGATGACCTGAAAATAACAGACCTTAGAACACATCACCAAAAGACTTCATCCTCCCTTGAAATCCGGCCTTATTTACTTATGATTTCCTCTGAAATTCGACTTGTGTATCAAATGAATGTATAACAAAATTTATTTATACCATTTATGTCACTTACTTTTAACATTAGCGTCGACCTGACACTTTGTTATTTTGTAATTCTTTTCTTTAATTATCTTCAAGGCCTACATGTACTTCCTTATTCAATTCACTTTGTCATCTTCAAAAATTCATTTCTCCTCAACCATGAGGATCCACGTGACGTGCCACATACCATCAGAAACAACATGATGTATACTATCCATCCATGGGTCTTGTATCTACATGTGCATTTTCCTTCATGTTCAAATACCTTCATCAGTGTTGCGGTCCAAAACCCATGACTAGGGTTGACATCAATGACAACAACCAATCTTCCAACATAATGTCTTACCTCAAAGATAATTTTCAACTCTTGATACATTAGGGGTTCTAGAGATGGGTGGTACTTTCTAATCTTCTGTTGGAAGGGTTTTATTCCAAATTTTAATGGGATCGTATGTTAGATAATACGAGTATCATACGTTTTCAATTCTAGGTAGGAACAAGAAAAGACATCTTGATATTCTTTAAATAGTTTAAGATAAGAATTCATGTCTTCTTTGGATACTTCCTTACCTAGGTTAACATTGTTGGTAGTAGGCCATAGTGGGAAAGAAAGCATGCACAAAGAAGAATGAAAGATGGAAGAGAAATCGTGGGAAAGGAAGAGTGCAAGAGGAAAGAGACAACTTGTAAGAAGAACAGTAGGCACGCATGTAAGAAGGAGGCGACAGCTCGAAGGAAGAAAATCACACATGAAGAGAAGGAAGACCTAACGACAGTAGGGTTAGGGTTTTTGTGTAAATGGATGAAGATCCCGATAGATATAAATATAGATAAGAAGGTATCATATAGGAGTTCGAAAAGTTTGGTTCGCTACCTATGTAGAGTTCGATTGTCTTTATGTAATGTTTTTGGTGAGAAGAACTACTTTTGTAAATCAATTGAGATAGAGAGGAGGAGAGGAGGTAGATTTTGAGGATTAGATCGTATGATGAGGAGCTTGGTGTGATCTAGTTCACCTCATATAGATCTTACCCATCTGAAGAGAGTTGTAAGTGCACTGCGTGAGATTGCAGAACTACCATAATAAGAGATCGAAGAGGAAAATCTTTGTGGGTGTAGCTCGAGAGGGGGTGAACCACGGTAATACCTATGTAATGTGATGAATGCAAGCATAGATTTTGCATACTTTTATTAGTTAAATGTTGTGTGCAATGAATGAATGGATTATTTTATTTCTTGGTTAATTGTTGTGGGAATATAACGAAAAGATACCATGGAGGTTAAAATATAAAAGAGAATAACAGTAGTTAGTAACGCAAGTTAGAGTAAATGGCTCAGAATACAAACCCCCTATCTCCTACTCAATCCTAGGCTATGAACACCTGAGTCTTAAAGCCATCAATTCTAATCTATCTCGGGTGAGACTGGGCAGTGCATTCTGTGTATTGTGTTTCCTTTTGGTTTACCAGAAGGGCTGATATTTTTAGGCTTTGTTGGTACCTTTAGAGATATGAACCCTAGGTCAACAACACAGGTAGTAGGGAAGAGTAGTTCAGAATAAGAAAACCAACAAATGGTTTTGTTGTCGTGTTAAGAGGAACAAGAGAGGACTAAGTAGATGAGATAGAATGCATGAGAAAAGAATGAGTGAAAACAAGAGGCCCAAGAACGGGAGGAGAAGATAGCCATCCTTTCCATATTAATGTTAGTGTGGAACCCATAAACCCATGTGCGACCAATACACCAAAGAGAACACCACCATTTATACAACTGAAGTTCAAAGGAAGTCCCATAGCAGGAAGTACATCTATCGTAGGAGAAACAACTGGAGGAGATAGTCCAGGAAGTACTAGTCAAGTATATACACCGCGCAACGGAGGTAGCAATTCAGTATTTAGAATGGCACGACACGATCCCACTATCATATTACCAGAATTTCGAGGAGAAGCAACAAAAGAACTTGAGAAGAATTTGTTTATTTGTGCAAAGATATGGGAGACAAAATAGATCACTAATGAAGATACCAAACTTGTGCAGCTAGTGATCATGCTAAGAGACCATGCACTAGATTGGTACATGAGTCTAGACACGAACAATGCCCCTAGGATGACGAGGACACTGACAGAAATTAAGAAGCTACTGATTAACGATTTCTAGAAGCTGAGCTTAGAGGATTAGTACATGAACAAGATGATCAAGATAAGACAGAAAGCAATAGAATCAGTATGGGAGATTGATCATAGATTCAAGAAATTGAAAGGGAAGTTAAAATACCTTATGACCAAGATGCAACATTGACACCTGTTTGTCAACTCACTACTCCCACACCTAAAATATCCATTATGATAGCAGAAGTTTCAGATGCAAACCGAGGACCTACAGGCAGCCTTACAGCTGGAAGAGAGTGAGTACCATTAGACGGACCCAGCTATTGAAGAATTGAAGGAGGATTTGAAGAACCTAACATTTCAATTGAACCAGAGTAAGAATAAGGACAAATGAGAAGTTGTTTGGTGCAAAACATGCAGGACAGAAAGACACCACAAGAATGAATGTCCAATATTCGCACAGTACATGGAAGCAGGCATGCCAAACTCGCTACCACAGGGAGGATTATGGTGAAAAATATGAAAGAAAATGGGTCACGACCCTTATCACTGCACGATGATGTAGAAGTACCAGACAGTTCCAAAGAATTATTATTGCTCCTTTTGTAAGTCAATGGGCCATGATGACAAAGATTGCAGAACTATGGAGCTGATGCAGGAAAGAACATTAGACACATACAAGGTACTGGCCGAAATGATGAATGGGAAAGAAACACCATTGTTCAATCAATCCCCAGCTCCACACAACACCGCGCAACAGCAGTACAATACTTCACAACAACCATACAATAACACACAATCATAGTACAACCTGACGCAACCCCAGTATAATACCACATAGTATAATTAGGCATCATAGTACAACACACCAAGAGGGGACCGAGCAGGATATCAAGGAGGAGGACAAGCCAGAAGAGGTTTCGGATGTGGTAGAGGACTGATCACATGTCACAACTATCAGCAACCAGGACATTATGCACGAGAATGCCCACTGCCACCAACAACTTGTATGTATTGTCGCGCATCAGATCATGAGACAGAGGAATGTTCGACACTATTAGTTAAGATCTAGGAAAAGAGGAACCATAACAATCATAATTTTCAATGGATTTAAGCCAAAGCAAGGGAGGATGGATGGAACATCAATATAGTCACCCGTGGCAGAATGAAGACAGGAAATGATGCATTTTGACAAGAACCCACATAGAACTAATGGGTAAAGAAGAACACTGAACCAAAGAAGCATTTCGACGCACCCAGAGAAAAGGAGACTGTTAAGGAAGCCCGACAAGAATTTCAGAAGGTGGACACCATATCGACTTCTACTGCACAACCAACCCATGAAGCCCCAGAATACGAAATGCCACCATAATTGGATCATACCAAGGGAATTCCACTCGAGGGACAAGTAAGTACTATCAAAGACATTTTGCAATCATGCATAAAAATGTTAAGTGATCCCTCATCTGTGAAAATATTGCAAAACATCCTAGAGAAATGTAGCAGCGAGATGAAACAAAAGCTAGAACCGAAAATTGTCAATCATCTACACACAAAAAGAAGAACAAGTAGAGAAATTAAGCTAAATGCTAACTTTGGGGATTTCAGTATGGGAGATATCATACTCGACCTAGGATCTGAAGTGAATGTGCTACCCAAGAAAACCTGGAAATTCATGGGAGAGCCAACATTGGGATACTCAAATTTCCAACTAAAACTAGCAAACCAACATAGGGTCCTACCAATAGGGAGACTAAAAGGAGTAACAATAGATCTTGATGAAGTGCGCACTAAGGCAGACTTTGAAGTCATTGAAATAGTATATGGCACAACACTGTACCCAACACTACTCGATTTGGATTGGGCGTTTGAAAACCAGACCAGTCACCATAATCAACTTGAAGATAATAAAAATGACATTTGAATCTGGAGATTACATGGTCATAGAACTACTAGACCCATCAGAAAGGGAGAGGTTCGTAGAATCCACTTGCCTAGACTTAGAGGAGATCGACCAGTTGTATAGAAAAATTGCGCGTGAGGAGGATTGTGTAAAGCCAACCACAGATGGGGTACTTAGTTGGTGTAGCATTACTTCATGCACAATAGATTCAGACACCAGGATAGAAAACTGGTAGCAAAGACTACATGAAGTATCCACGAGAAGGTGTGCAAGAATAGACCGCGCAATATGGTGGATAGTTATAGAAATCAAAGAACCACCCAGTTTCCACGGACTAAATGATTTGGAAACATTCTTGACACAATATGAAGACAAAGTATTAGAGAACCAGAGGCTACTAGCACTGGACTTAGCACTCAAGGCCACACCCACAAGATGGTGGGGCGTACACAAGGAGACTATCACAAAATGGTATCAATGTAAGTGGTTACTACGCATAAGGTTCGACGCAAAACACAAAAACAACAAACAACAGAGATATGAAGGACTAGGAACACCAGTGAAACACTTGGAGGAGTTCGAAATGCTGTGGAAAATGACACCACTAGAGGAATGGCCTCACCACTTCATTCACACATTAGAGGGCATACCAGCGAACTAGTATACAGATCAGTAACTGTGCAAAGGAACTACAACATCGATGAAATTGCAACATAACTTTATCATCACTTTCTCATTTGAGCATGAGAACCCCAACATAGATGCAGCCTTGAAATGGATTAGAGGAGTCACATTCATTGAAGAACTAGAAATAGAACTTATTATCGAAGAGTAGCAGTGGAATAAGAAGACAGTTAAGGAACTACTGTCATGTTACCATGTACAGGAGGGAGCACCAGATGAAGATGACCCAGCCGACATTCAGATTGAGGAAGTAGAAGGTGAATGATATGTGAAGGGACCACCCATAGAATATGAAGTTATTTCCGCACAAATCAAGGTAAAAAAAGTTAACATCGGAACAGTTGAACATCCCAAAATGGCCAACATTGGAGATTATTAGAATGAGTCAACAGTAGAAAGCATCACAAAGTTGTTACATGAATATAGTGACGTGTTTCCTACAACATTTACAATTATGAAGGGCATAGCAGGAGAACTGGGAGAGATAAATATGACTCTCAGACCTGAAGTGAGACCGATTAGACAACGAACATATAGACTGAACCCCATATCTAAACAGAAAGTTAAAGAGGAGATTGATCTGATGCTTGAAGCCGGCATAATTGAACCAGTCGAGGAATCAGAATGGATAAGCCTCATCATTGTACAGGACAAGAAAAAAGGAAGAGGGATTAGGATATGCATTGACTTGAGGAAGTTGAATGATGCATGCCTACACGACCCATTCCCTACACTATTCACGGATGAAGTGTTAGAGAATGTGGGGGGACACAAAGTTTACTCATTCACAGATGGATTCTCAAGCTACCATCATATTAAGATAGCACAGAAGGATAGATACAAGACCACATTCGTGAGTGAATGGGGATCTTACCAATATACAATCATGCCATTTGGACTGAAGAATGCACCAACAATATTCTCCAGAGTGGTTATCGCAGCATTTAAATAATTCATCCATCAGTTTTTCGAAGTATACCTGGATGACTGGACAGTCTATAGTCTGTTGAAAAACCATGTGGAATTCTTACGCTTGATGTTAGAACGATGAAGACAATTTCAGATAGCACTAAACATAAATAAATGTATATTTGGAACACCGTTTGGGATACTATTGAGCCATATAGTATGCAAACAAGGGCTATTGGTTGATCTGGAAAAGATCACAATCATCATTAATTTACCAGTGCTAAAAACAGTTTGTCAACTATGAGCGACATTTGGACACACAAGGTACTATAGGAAGTTCATCAAAGGATATGTGCAAATCACAACACCAATGGAGAAACTGCTAAGAAAGGATACAAAGTACCAATGGAACGATGAGTGTCAACATGGCCTGGATACCCTGAAGCAAAATATGGTCACTGCACCGATATTAGTATTTCCAAACTGGGGAAAGACATTCCATGTGCATGTAGATGCATTCGTGATAACACTTGGAGCTATCCTAGCATAGCTAAGAAAAGGAGACTTGGATCACTTGATAACATTTGCAAGAATAAAACTATCATACTCAGAACATAATTATAACACGATGGAAAGAGAAGGCCTAGCTATGGTTTATGCACTGCAGAAGTTTAGACACTACCTATTGGGAAAACATTTTAAGATGTTTACAGATCACTCAGCCTTAAAATACCTAGCCAACAAGCCAGTTTTGGGGGGGAGAATCTGTCGATGGTTACTACTATTTCAAGAATTTGACTTCGAAGTAATAGTTAAACCAGGAAAACTGAACGCAAGACCTGACCACCTATCACGGGTCATAAATGGAGAAGAACCCATGAAATTAGAAGACAACTTTTCAGATGCATAGTTATTCTTAGTACATGTTGTTGATGACTACCTCGCAGAGATCATCCGGTACTTGAGCACAGGTACAGGGCCATAAGAATATACCACTGTGCAGAAGAAGAACTTGGTAGCTCACGCAACCGTCTATCAATTGATCGCAAGACATCTATATAAAATGGGTGCATATAGGATTTTACAAAGGTACATGTTAGAGCATGAATGACCAAGAATTTTAGTAGAAGCCCACAAGGGATTGATAGGACAACACTATGCAAGAAAAGATACCGCACAGAAGGTACTTCACATAGGATTATGGTGGCCAACCATTCACCGAGACTCGAAAGAGTATTGTTAGTGATGTGATGTCTGTTAAAGGGTAGGCAAACCCAACAGAAGGGACCACATTCCATTATGACCGTAAGTGACATTACAGGCATTTGATAAATGGGAAATAGACTTTATGGGACCAATTAAACCACCAGCCAAAAGAACAAGGGTGAGATACAACATCACCGCGAAGGAATACCTAACAAGGTGGGTGGAAGTCGCACCAATAAAATACTGTAGTGCAAAGACAACTGCACACTTCTTATTTGAACAAGTAATTACTAGGTTCGGGTGCCCAAGAGTTTTGATGAGTGACCAAGGCACACATTTCATAAATAGCACCATCCGTGCGATGCTCAAAGAATTTGAGGTTCACCACCATAAAACCACACCATATCATCCATAGACGAATGGCATAATAGAGGCCTTTAAAAAAATTCTAGAGAACACACTAACAAAGATCTGTAATGTCAACAAAGATGAATGCGACCTCAAAGTACCAACAATATTATGGGCGTATACGATGCATGCAAGAAGTTGACATGGCACACACCATTCAAACTTGTCTATGACCAAGAAGCAGTAATGCCATTAGAATTTTTAGTACCCATCTTATGTATAGCCTCTATCACACAAATGACAGAACGCGGCACAATACAGGAAAGACTGAACTAGCTATTAGCAATGGAGGAAGACTGAACCCTAGTAGGATTCCATCAACAAGTGCAAAAGGCTAGAGACAAAGCATGGCACAATCAACATATTAAGAAGAATACTTTCAAGGAAGGAGATTAGTATTTCTCTATGATAGCAAATCGTTTCAGCACCCAGGAAAGATGAGAATGCATTGGTTAGGACCATATGAGGTCAAATCTGTAACAGACAGAGGAGTTGTACAATTAAGGGACTTAGAAAGTGTAGACCTCAGAGGAATGATCAATGACAGCCGACTGAAGCTGTACAAGGACAGTCGACCCCCCACCGCGCAATTAAAAAAAAAAAACCACAAAAAAGCCATTGGACGCTCAAAACACCAATGTAGTAAAGGAAAGAGAAACAATTACATGCCTATGAAAAACAAGAGGGAAACATAAATTCGGCAAAATCAAGATGACATGAAAACACTAAGAGGAATTAAGGCATGGCAAGGACTGATGGAACATCACATTAAACACGCCAACTAGAAACGAAAAAGTAAGCATAATGGAAAGTATGAAACTATTGCAAATGCATTGAAACCACAGTTATGGTGCATTAATCACATCATGGAGGAAGCCTCCTCGATAAACTCCATGAAAAAGCCATACAACACGCGAGAATGAAAGCAACTTGTCTATTCATGAAAGGAGAACATAGAGAGAGAAACAACAACTCAAACGAATAGAGCGAGACCATAGACTTCATCGCAGTCTTCTAAAGTTGGAAGATGTTCGACACTCACCACTATGGCACCACCGAAGTCCGTCAAGATAGGCCAGACCGCCAGACCAACCAGATTTCAAACTAGGTCACGAGGACCGCTAGAAGAAAATGAGTAGCAACAATCGGAGATCGTCGATATCGATGAGATCCCATCCCCAGAGATACCACTGGTGAACTCTACATCGATACTGGAAGAGATTCAATAGCCACAACTAGAGGAACTGAAAGAGGACACGCCAGTAGTGGTGCAAGAACCTCAGAATGAGGAAGCGGAACCCCAACAAGAAGTGCAACCAGAAAGCACTGAACTAGTTGTGGAAGGTAGCACAATGACACAGAATCAAGGATCAGAAGGGTAACTAGTCAAGTTGAAGGTACCCAGCCTAGGTCACCCAATAGAAGAGACCACGGGAACTACCTCAACTTGGCCATAATGGCTTACATGGCAGCAACCAAGAGTTGTTGGAACTTTGTACCAACCACCACAGTAGGAAGACAGATTTCTGATACCGATCTCACCTCGCAAGAAACCAACAGTAGAAATTTTGCTACCATGCATACCAGAGGGTGTACAGGTATAGCCGCAGCTACTGGGTCACATCAAGAAGCTCAAGTATTTTGAACATGATGTCTCAAATGAAACCAAGTACCTGGAACTTGCATCAAGGGTTTTTATGCAGAACATAGTGGTAAACCAACTTGGAGAAATGATCATCCAGCCACATCAGTGGGAAGTTGGACTAGACTCAACATGTGTTTTAGGGCTGCTGAAACTTCCTCACTTTGGAAGATTCCAATACATGACAACATGCATTAAGAAGCTGTTAGAAGTCACGCACGGTGGGGATATATGGATGGACAGACCCATCCTATAATTGTTGAGCTTATCATGGAGATAACAGGACTACCCAGCCGGGGTATGGATCCTGCACTGATTCTGGATGATAAATCCAAGGAGAAAGCGTTAGCTGAGGAAATGAAGAAGAAATATGGCACCGCTAGGGAAACAAGAGGCATTATAATCAAGCGGATCAACAATGCAGTGACATGATTGGGCCAAATATCTTATCTGGTAAGTTGTTAATAAAATTCCGCAAAGATGAAGTATCGACAGGAGTCATCACAGTAGTAGTTCAATGCCCAGAAGGCACCTTCGTGAGTTGGGCACCATATCTATTAAAATTGTTACAAGTGGACTGCAAGGATGCACAGGAACTCGATTCAAAATTTCATTACTCATGGCTAATCACTCTCATAGCCTTCATGGGATGGTGGGAACCAGAGTATGTAGTGTTTTCTACTAGATCACAACCAACAAGAGCGAGATATATGTTATTGAGATCAGGGCCACAAGCCAAGCATACGAAGGAAAATGGAATCATCTTTGACGCATACCTACAGGACATACTGGAAGCTATTAGCCAATCATGGAGAATAACACCAGAGGTTTTCACGTGATATGGGGATATCGCTAACTTCTGGGCCACACATCAATCCATGTGGATACAACCAAGATACAGATAAATAGTGGCTACCAATGCGCTACTGCATCACATAAGGTGATATAGACATGGTCATCGATGAATGTCATGATGAATGGAGGATCCCATCCATTCCCCGAGAAGTACTGAAATGACCCGCAGAAGGAGAAGTAGTGCAGGCGGAAACATAGGCTCTGCATATCCCAGTGCCCAAGAAACTAAGGACGAGCCAAAAAAAGCTGACTCAAGCAAATGAAGGAGCAAATCCGATAGGGACCCAAAAGGGGAAGAAAGATACCAACAAACAACCAAAGCACGTCAAGGGAGTGCATGAGACTACCCCAAATCCCATCATACAGGAACTAGGGGGAGCTAAGAGACCGGTTGTACGGACAATAGTTACGTGCAAGAAATCAAAGTTGCAATGAACATCACCGGACTATATGATCACGGAGGATGATGGGGAAATGATTGCCAGAATGGTCCAGGATTTTCTAGTAGAAGACTTTGACCATGCAGCACATCATAGGAATAACCTGCAAAAAGAGATGGTATAAATGAGACAGCTCCTCAGGACACTTGGAGAGGCCCAGAGAGAAACTAGCAGCAGAGGCATAGATTCATCGACAACACAAACCAACAAAAGAGTGAAGGTTGAAGAAAGAGACCCAACCCTCCCAATGCCATGCGCAAATGAAATGGTCCACATAAAAATGGGTATGCTACGAATGGATGAAATAGTGGGACATACACCACCAAAGGATTTGGACCACATCCAATTGGTCTTGATACAGATGCCATCAAGGGCACTACACAAATTTTGGGTTAGCGTCGACCACGAGATGTAGTCTCAGGCACATAAAAACTTAGTCGATCTATAGAAAGAAACAAAGAAGCGAGAAGTGATGGAAAAAGAGTATGAGTAGGTCAAATCTAAAACTCAGAAGGAGACAAAACGTAGGAATGAATTGGAATGCAAAGTGGGAGAAATTGTTGGGAAACTTCCAAACAATGCGCAAAGAAATGAACTCCCAGTCGCAAAAAAGATCGACTTGATTGCGTAGGCAATTGCTCGATACCAGAAGGAGATCGGGGATCTCCGAGAATATATAACACCAACAATTCCACTGACAGTAAAGGATCAATGGAGGCAAGCAACAACAATGCAACTACAGGAGATGGAGAAACAAGTTAGCATGGCATCTGACTTGCTCGAAAAAGCAACA
>JASDQU010107913.1:23497-35893 GCA_032191745.1 Picea mariana | reverse complement strand
CGAGGTAGCTCAGAAAGATTAGGTGACTTGGGACAAGTTACATGTCAGTGTTGGGGGATTGTTGGCAGCAGGCCATAGTGGGAAAGAAAGTGTGCACAAAGAATATTGACAGATTTAAGAGACATCCTAGGAAAGGAAGCGTGCAAGAAGAAAGCGACAACTGGTAAGAAGCACATAGGAATGGGTAGCAGAAGTACTCACACAGACAAAAGAAGATAAAAAAAAGATGGCACAGACACAGGTAGAATGTGAAATATCACTGAGCGACGAATTGGTAGTTCAGGTAGTGGATACCGTTAAGGAGAGGACCGCACAGGCACTATCAAAAGAAATAGAGCTGAGGGAAATTTCTAGATGATCATTGAGGAGAACGAGGTAGCTCAGAAAGATTAGGTGACTTGGGACAAGTTACATGTCAGTGTTGGGGGATTGTTGGCAGCAGGCCATAGTGGGAAAGAAAGTGTGCACAAAGAATATTGACAGATTTAAGAGACATCCTAGGAAAGGAAGCGTGCAAGAAGAAAGCGACAACTGGTAAGAAGCACAACATGCGTGCATGCAAGAAGGAGGCAATAGCTGGAAGGAATCAAAGCATGCATGCATAGAAGGAAGACCTAATGAAAATAGGGTTAGGGTTATTGTAGGGTTTTTTGTAAATGGTTGAAGAGACCAATAGATATAAATATAGATACGTAGGTATCATATAGGATTTTGGAAAAGTTTAGTTCACTACCTATGTAGAGTTCGATTGTATTTATGTAATGTTTTTGGTGAGAAGAACTAATTTTGTAAAGTGATTGAGCTAGAGAGGAGGAGAGGAGGTATATTTTGAGGATTAGATCATAAGCTGAGGATCCTGGTGCGATCTAGTTCGCCTCATATAGATCTTACCCATCTAAGGAGAGTTGTAAGCGCACGACGCAAGATTGCAGAACTACCATAATAAGAGATCCAAGAGACAAATCTTTGCGGATGTAGCCTGGAAGGGAGTGAACCATAGTAATACTTGTGTAATGTGATGAATGAATGCATATCTTTTTCATACTTTTATTAGTTAAATGTTGTGTCCAATGAATGAATGAGTTATTATAGTGCTTGGTTAATTGTTGTGGGAATATAACGAAAATATACCACGGAGGTTAAAATATAAAATAGAATAACGATAGTTCGTAACACAAGTTAGAGTAAATGGCTTAGAATACAGACCCCCTATCACCTACTCAATCCTAGGTTGTGAACACCTAAGTCTTACAGCCACCCATTCTAATATATCTTGGGTGAGACTGCGCAGTGCTTTCTATGTACTGTGTTGCCTTCTGGTTTACCAAAAGGGCCGATAGTTTTAGGCTTTGTTAGTACCTTTAGAGATATGAACCCTGGGTCAACAGCACAGGAAGTAGGGAAGAGTAGTTCAGAATAAGAAAACCAATAGACATTCTTGGGGTTCTCAAGGGTTCCTAGGTTTATAGTTTCATATATAGGGCACGAGCTCCCTGTTTTTTCATTTTTTAGTCCTCTAAACCTTTCTCTTAGGTCGAAAAGGTTCTCCAGATTGGCCACTCCTTTTGGTATTGTGTGAAATTTTGGTTTTTCATTGGGGTGATATGTGCCCCTTTTTTGTTCGTGGATATTCGATTATGTGAATAGCTCTTGGAATATTTCATCATCAATGGAAAAATTCTTAAAATTCTACAGGTTAGTCAAGAAATCTACAATATGTTCATCCCCTTCAAAGACTTTCTAGTTAGAAATGTTGTTAGGCACCAACGGTATGTAGGGAAGTTCCACTGCAAACCTTGAGGCTTTATAGTATTTTAAAGGAGATACTCTTGAGGTTGTTGTGGCTAAAGAATCAACAAGAGTATTTTTCTTCCTGGGAGCAATGGTAATGTTGAAGACCTCAAAATTGTCTATTATTCTATGTACTTATTTTTGGTAGTTCCTCAAGTGAGGTGAATTACAATGAATGGTATTCTTACTTGTCTAACGATAATTTCTGTCTCCAAAAAATTTCAATTCTTTGGTGTTTAAGTCTATTGCCTTGTTTAGTCCCTGGACTATAGATTCATATTCAACAGTGTTGTTAGTGCATTCAAATTTAATATGCAAGATAAGAAGTTTTGTTTCCCTTTTGGGTCAACGAGGATACATCCTGCTCCTCACCCCTCTTTGATTTAGAACCATCAAAGTAGAGCATCCAAACTTGTGAGGAAAAATCCAAGAATCCCAAGAAGCAACATGCTCACCAAAACAACAAGAAAAACAAGGGTCCCAAACCCTCTATGTTGGCTTCTACTCCTAATGGTGACAAAGGAGAAAAAACCAAAAGTAAGAAGATTGACATACATTGCAAATTTTGTGGGAAATATGGTCATGTGGAGTCTAAATGTTTTAAAAATATGGAATCCTTATAATTGTCAATGAAGAAGCAAAACATAAGTATTGACTCTTCTTCTTAGTCTTGTTAGACTCATGAACATGCACTCTATGCTTCTAATTTCTCCTTCAATGCAACTTTTAATTATTCTTTTGATGAGTGGATTATTGATTTTGGAGCATGTTATCATATGGATAAGGATAAATTCATATTTTATGCTCTTAATGAATGTGACACCAATAAAATATTTGTTGGTGATTATAGATCTATTAGTGTTGTAGGGTGTGGAATAGTTCAGGTAGATAATGGTAATTTCAATTATGTATCATGTGTTCCAAGACTTTCCTACAACCTTCTATCATTGTATCATATCACTCATACAGGTGAAGGTAAAACCATAGAGTTTTCACCTCACCAAGTTGTAATCAAGGATTTAAATGATCCTAAGCAATTCCTAGAAACTAGAATTGTTGATGATATTACCAGGTTGTACAAGTTTGACAACTTTGGGTCATCATATTTTCCATCATTTTTTGTTGCTTATAGTGATGACTTGAGAAAACTTTGGCATGATTGTTTTGGTCATATAAACTATCAATCATTGTAGAAACTATGTAATAAACACATGGTGACTAGTCTTCCTCTTGTTTCTTGCAGAGATGGTGTTTGTGTCGGTTGTGTTCTCGAAAAACATCACCAGGATAGTTTTGGTAAACATGCCTCTTGGCATGCCTCAACCCCTTTGCTACTTGTTCACAATGATTAGTGTGGTATTCTTTCTTCTCCTTCTTTCTCTAGGTTCAAGTATTTATTAAATTTCTTTGATGATTTGTTCATTTGAACTCGGGTTTACTTATTAAAACTTAAGAGTGAATTCTTTTACAATTTTTTGGCCTACAAGGCCCTTGTAGGAAAACAACCTGGACATCAACTTCAAATGTTAAGAACATATAATAGACATGAATATGTCAATAATAAGTTTACAAGTTAGTTCACTACATAGGGAGTTAAAATGCAACATTTTGTTCCATATACACCACAACAAAATGGTGTTGTTGAGAGAAAGAATCACGTATTAAAATAAATGACTATTTGTATGATCCAATCTAAAGGGTTAATTCTTCATTATTGGGAGGAAACCATTAACAGTGAAAATTTCATAGTAATTCACACTCCCAAAAATGATCTAAAAATTATAACAATGGAAGAAGCATGGAATAAAATTAAGCTAGATCTAAGACACTTCTGTATATTTGGTAGTGTAGCATGGGCTCACATTCCTGATGAGAAAATGAAATATTTGCGGCCTAAAAGTGAGAAGTGTATTTTTGTTGGATATTATGAAGATGTTAAAGGTTACATACTTCTTTAACCTCATTCCAATGAAATTATTATTAGAAGAGATGTTAAATTTGATGAAAATATCTTAGCTTGTGAGGCTAATTTGATGCTTGTACCATCATCGTCCTGCTAACCATCTTTTGTGTTTGTGCCATATTATGTTCCTATTATGGTTTATTCGTCTATATATGATGACAATGAGGATGAAAATGCACCTCTTCCTACTCACCTTCTTCTCGACGATTCCATTGAACATAAACCTGCACCAGCACCACTGCTTCCCAAATGGGCCCATTCAACATGAGAAGTAGTTGGTGATATTGTCATTGATACTTCAAATCAATGTTAGACATGTTTACAGTTCCAGTGAGCCTCTTCTCTTTTGGATCAAGTTTCAAATACTCATGATCTAAACACATTTGCAAAAGCTTCATGTCATCTATATTGGGACACAACAATGAATGAAGAGTATCTATTAGATATCATTTTTGGGATTAACTGCGTAGTATAATTCATTAATCTATGACCCATATCCATGAGTATTAGTCGCAACTGACCAATAATTCTCATGATCTGAATAGTCCGCTTAGCACTAATTGCATCAGGTGATGCTCACAGGGTGAAGAAATGGGATTGAAACCAACGAAATTAATCGCATAGCATCAATCATCACTTCCGGGGCTTGCACCTGGTAACCATGAATTCCCAGGTGGTCACCCATCCCAAGAAGCCTATGGTTCAAGCGCATTTAAGTGTGGAGTTTTCCCCACAATCAATCCCACTTATCTTGCTACCCCATTTGCAAAACCTTAGCAAGTATTGTGCCTTATGAACTATCCAATTAGAGCTCCCTTCACTCTTATTATTTATGGGTCATATATTAATGACTTACACTACACAGTTAATATTGAAAATGATATCTAATATGTTGCACTGCGGAAGCTCCTCTATGCTGAAGAGTATCTATGTTTAATGGCTAAGGATACTTGATATCTTGTACCTCTTCCAAAAGGAAGGAAACTTGTTATATGTAAATGGGTGTACAAAACTAAGCATGCATCAGATGGAAGTGTTGAAAGACATAAGGATCGGTTAGATGCTAAAGGGTTCTCTTAATTTGAAGGCATAAAATTTAATGAAACCTTCTCCATTGTAGCCAAAATGAATTACATCTTCCTTGTTCTAGCCCTTGTTGCCTCATATAAATGGGAGGTTCATCATATGGATGTTAAATATTCCTTCTTGCATGGGGATTTACAAGAAGAAATATACATGGAACAACCTCCTACAAGATCCTCGAGCTTGGTATGCCAAAATGGAAAACTTTATTCTTGACACTGACTTTTCTAGATGTCATTCTAACCCTAATGTTTATAAAAATAAATTAGGAAGCCACCTCATAATACTTTTTCTTTATGTTGATGACCTTATCTTCATTGTTGGTGACTCTAAACTTTTAACCCATGTAAAATATAGACTTAGAAAGAAATTTGAAATAACAGAATTAGTCTATTTGCATTATTTCCATGGCCTCCAAGTATTGAAATCAAAGAAAGGAATCTTTCTTTCTCAGTCTAAGTATGCTTGTGACCTTCTTCCCCACTTTCACATGGATTATTCTAAACTAACCGCTTCTCCCTTTCAGACTAGAGTCAAGTTTGTTGCCACTTGTACTTCTCCTGAAGCTGATGCCACTTTGAACCATCAGTTAGTTGGTATCCTCTTGTATGTGACTCATACCCATTATAATGTTTCCTTTTCTATTGGTATTATTGCTCAGTATATGAAAAAAACCCCATGAAAGACACTGAAAATCAACAAAAAGGATACTTTGATATGTTTGGGGTACAATTCAGTTTGGGATACATTATAGTTTAGTGGGGACTCCCTTTTTGGTTGGTTTCATTGATTCAGATTGGGCCAGCAACCCTGATGATTGAAAGTCTTTTGTAGGTTATGTTTTTAGACTTGATTCTAGACCTGTCACTTGGGCTTGTAAGAAACAACATGTTATTTCTCTTTATTTAGCAGAATTAGAGTATCGAGTAGCAGTGAATGAAACTCAAGAATCCTTATGGCTTCAATAGATCCTTTCATAGTTTGGATTCCAACAGAAACTTCTGAAAACCATCTGGTGCGACAATAAATGTTCCATTAAATTCGCTAAAGATACAGTTCAACATCAACACAACAAATACATCGAGCTACACATGCACTTCGTCAACAATCTCATTTATGATCAAGTTATTGAAGTGCTCTTTTTGCCTATAGAAGATCAAGTTGCAGACCTATTCACAAAGCCTCTTACATAAGAGAAGTTTTCCAAACTTCAATCTATGTTAGGAGTTCAGGAAGTTATCATTGAAGCGGGGTAGGATCTAATTCCTCCTTCCTTCTTGTTGACGGGCGAAATTGACCATCCGTCAACTGAGAGAGTGGAACCGGTCCGGGGTTGTCTAATAACCCAAGCCATTTGGAATGAACCACCCTGACGGGTTTAGCGGCTCCGTTAGCTGATCTAAGGTCCTAAGAAAACCAAAGAGAAAACTAATCTAAACTAACTAATCTAAATAAAAAAAATAAAATAAACTAAACTAAATAAAACTAAATAAAAAAAATTAACTAAAAACAGACTAAACTAACTAACAATAACTAAAATACTAACTAATCTAATTAAAACTAACTATTAAACAAACTAACTATTCTACTATCTATATATACAAACTAATACTATACTAACTAATATCTGAAATAAAACTTATCTACAAAATATACAATATCTATAACTGACAGATTTAAATAAAACCTGTAAAACTCATGTGCTTTCTGTCCTAAGAAAGTTAGAGATATTTTTTAATTTTTATAATTTTATGAACAAGAAATGGAACTCACTGAAATTAAACAATCTAATATACTAAACACACATATATATCTAACTAAACTTATATCTGAACTAAACTACTAATAAATGTACTAAACAACAAACTGACGTGGAAACACTCTAGATTTGTCCTGTGTATGATGACTTCAAAGCTGGTCGGAGGAAGGAAACTCGCACCGGATGATACAGAAGCTTCTCATAAACGATAGGCTTCACTACTCTTTGAGTTGTTTACAGGACAAACAAGACATAAAAAATCATAACAATTATATGATTTATAAATCTCTGCAATAAGGGAAACCTGTTATGCAAAAACTTATACTTAATAATTCAACTTATGAAGAAGAGAAATCTGCCATTCACAAACTGAATTAAGCAATTGCTATGTTTTTTATACACTTGGAATAAATCAGATATGGATTATATTGATCAAAACATATCATTTGCAAAGATTAAGATAGCTAAAGTAGTCATTAACCAAATGCAAATAGATACACATAAACATAAAACAAAATATTGATATTATGAAAAGCTAAAGCTGTAGCAGAATATCAAATTCTATCTCAGTATGTATTAAAATTCCATATCCTTGTTCTTCCATGAATGAGGATGATCATTATTACAAAAATAATAAGTATATATAAGTCTTTCCACAGGGTAAAACCTCCCTGTGGATAGTATCAAACAGTTTACATAATCTGGGAAGATATTCCAAAATCAACTAAGCTAGGAACTAAAATGAAACAAACTATTTCAAATATCCTCTAAACTGTCCATCCAATCGAATGCAATTTCGAATTCACTTGAAATGGACCAAAAATAACAAGTTAGAGAGATATTTTATGAGCAAAAGAATAAAAATTTGACTCAACAGACTTAGCTACAGAATCATCTGATTCTGTAGCTAGTCTAAAATAATATACAGAATCAGAATTAGAATCAAATCAAATCTTTTAAAAGAATTAAAACCGATTTTCTTCCAATGATCATTTAAAACGAATCACTCAAGATTCAAATGATTTTATCATTCAACATTAAACAGGATCAAAAGTGATTCAACCGAACACAGAGATAGGAATACTTTGTTTTTCTGTTACCATAAAATCAGGTCGAACAGTAACAAGACTGTTTCATATCCAATTGAAATGAATCATATCGTATGTGATACGATCTAATCCAACACAACAATTTTCCGCTCGTTATAGCTATAATGATATAGCAAAAGATTCATATCGTTTAATCGAATACACAGATGGAAAGACTATTTCGATTATGTGTAAATGAAATCATACGTAACAGCATCAACCCAACCAAATTTGTGATAGATTTTGATCATTGATCCTTGCACAGTCAACAGACAGGATCGATTAATTGTGATCACTATCTTAATAGAATCAACAGAAGTTATAATTGCCAACTGGGCAAATAATCTCGATTGGTATTGAACGAAATCATTAATTTCAAACAAATCACGACTGAGTTTAATATAGAAATAAATTGTGAATCTGGATATAGCCAATCTCGTTCTACGAATCAAATTCAAGCAGAGTATCCATTGCAATTAAGAATCCAACTGATAACATGGTTGAGCTAATAATAAACCAATGCGAATTAACCGGCTGGGTTTTTAATATAACCGTTATGAATTGAATCTATTCACGATTTGGGTGTGTTTCTACAGAGTCACATTGGAAATGATTCGAATTGTATTCCTTTTTCTCGAAGGTCATATGGGACATAAAACCATAACAATTGACCGTATCAAAACTGTTACCAATCATACCGTATGCATTATAACAAAATTGATTCGAAATGTGATCATTTTCTAAATTGAATATGAGGAACAATTCTTGTCTAGAATAGGTACAAACAAATTCGATTGACAGAAAAGCATCCATTTTAACTCAATCAAACAAATCAAATCCACACCAAGATCAATCAAATCGATGAAAATCTAATGGAAGCTAAACTGGGAATGATTGAAAAAATGAAATTCCATTTAGTCAAAACAAAGCTATATATAGATTGCATGCAATGTAACAGAGCCATCCAAATGAAATGAACAGAGCTGTTTAAAACCAAAATCAAATCATTATATAAACCTAGATTATTTACACAATGAAATGAAACTTTCCATACCTGTGTAGCGACGAGGCTGCTCAATTATACCAGCTTGGAATTAACAACAGTCGTGGCTGATTCCACGTTTTTAAATAGGATGGAGCCGGTCGTCTTTTGTTTTTTATCTGTAGCTTGTAGTTTGGCCTTTTAATTGATCAGGGCTACAATTTGGTCCTCTAGTGACTGAATCTTTGACTGGAGGATTGGTACATCATTATAATACCGCTCTAGCCATGAATTACATTGATCACAGGGTGACACTGTAGGTTTAGACAGAGCAGGAGAGGGTTTGGGCGAATGACCGAGGGTTTCACAAGGCAACTTAATGCTTGGGTAGTTAGGGTCGTTTCGTAGGCACGGGGGTAGGTTTGACACAAATTCATACGAGGGTTTGGCACACAAACCTTGCGAATAGGGGTCTTCGCTAGCCAAGAAACACTCCACTTCCAAATCAGAGTCCTCACTCAACATGATAGGGTTTGGATCGATAGGAGGTTTTGTCTTATTTCTTGCCATCCACGAAATTAAACGTGCATTCTTTTTCCCTTTGGCGTTTGCAGTGGGGTGGGCCTTGGGATTTTTGCTCACAGGCTTAACAGTCTCATCACTCTTAGTCATAGTGTGGGGTGAGTCGATAGGAAGGTCAGCCGAGGGTTTAGGAAATAGGATATGGTAGGGCACTGGGGGTACAACCTTGACTTCACTCACCATAGGTTTGTCAACCTGTGTAGGGTTCGGATCCTCAAAACCATTCCGAGCAACAAAATCGCTCCAACTATCTTTGTGCAAAGTCAAATGATAGACAACAATAAGTTTCACCAGCCCATAATGAAAAAGGCTACTATCAGCCTGGTTTCTTTTGTACTTCTTTGACATTTTAAACAGGCTTCTATGCAAATAATAGGGCATATTGAGCTGATAACCCATAAAAACCATAAGCAAACACAGGTGGTGTAAGAACACAAACCCGTACCGACCCTCACAGGTGATAAACTGTTTGATTATCATCAATAAATCGTGCCAACATTGTTTAAGCATGGTCACGGGCGTACCTCTATCACAGGAGGTGATTTTACGCAACTGGAAGAGCAGTGTCCATGGGACCTCCTCTACTTTGCAATTCTTGGACCATTGTTGTCCAGTGGTAGGCAAACTCTAGCAAGACTGATAAACTGTTCATTAATTTCCAATTGAATATCGCCGACCTTGGCTCGACAACCATCAAAGGTCATGGCGAATTGTCGAGCTACGCAGAGGTTAAAACCCTTGAATCTTTGTATAAATGGAAGCCACCCATTTTCCTCGAGGTCGTTGTGAGCACTGTCAAACATCAACAGAGTTTGGCTCCCATTGGGTTCATCTTGGACGACTGGTGTCATGAATCGAGCACATGGTAAGGGTTTGGTTCGAATTCACCAACGCACAGGAGCAGAGTTGTTCGGTCTAACAAAAATGAACGATCAAAGGGGGAAAGCATTAATGCACGCATGCGAGGGTGGTGGAGTTATTCACCGCCATGCACAATATTTATGGTAAAGTACAACCGCCAAGTTCCACAACTATTCAAACAATCATAGCATAGCTCAAAAACCATATCGTTTGGCCAACCAAAGAATCAAATGGTGAGTGTTATGCCAACGTGCCAAATCAACTATAGTTTTTCAAACCATTGACATTCAACATGAAACCAACCCCAAATTTTAACCATACGCTATTGTATAAATCAAAATTTTTAAACCATTGTGCCAACCGATACTCATAAAATTGACAAGCCAAGAGCTATAATAAGGATCACATCATATATATATATAAAAAAAAAAAAATCATGAACCCTATGCAATTCATAGAATCAATGATTAGGCAAGTCATAGAATGCAAATCCAAATGCTCAATGTCTTACAAACTCAGAGAAAATCAAGTCATATAATCAATCGAAGTATAAGAACTGATCAAAGGATATTGCCAATTGTGTAACGATCAATAAAGGTAAGCGCAAATGACAAAAGTAATAACCACAGTTCAGATAATGATCGAAAAACAACTTTGAAAGGAGAAGTTCATGCTTACAGTTGTGAAAACATAACGAAGACAAATGTGTCAATGTCGCAAGAAATGAAAGTGTTGTCTATTTGAAAAATGCGACGAAAAAACTTGACGTTCGCAAGACATAGGTGTAGGCATCTTATAGGATAATAGAAAAAGGTGAATTGGCTGCCAACAATGGAAACACACTGGAAGAAGTAGTTATCTCTGTAAAAGAAACAAATTCAGATTAGGACATCCAAAAATTTCAAATCAAAAAACAACAACCATAGAATTGTACTAACATCATCATTAATCATTTTTTCCAGTGTTGTTTCAAAAGATGGAAACCAATAACAGTCTTAAGATCAGCAAGTCATGATATTAAAGATAAAATCTTCAATACTGTTGGCATGGCCACTGCTACCAGCAGGCGTCCATAGCCTTGACAGGGTTTCCATTTAACCCACTCTGACATCTGTATCATGTCAAGAAGTTCTGGATCAGAATAAAGGACATTAAGGAGGTTACTTAAAATTTTTGCAGATTTTCATGAACCCGACATTGCTTCGCTGCCAGCGGGCCTGTTCAGTACCCCGACGAAGTTGTCTTGGCACCATGCATGCATTTAATTGCTGCCAGCAGACCTGTTCAGTATCCCAGCGGGTTTACAAGCACTTCCCACAGCTCTTATTCATAATTTTATTTTGTTTTTCTTTTGAAGATATATGGCTGAGTGGGGTGACACTGAAAATTCTGATATTTTAACATATATTTTTTTAGACCTCATCATAATTTTTTAGTACCATCCTTTATTAAGTTCCGGAGATGTTTTATAAAAACAACTTCCTATGACAGGAAGACATCTTTTGAGTCATTCCTTTACGGAAAAGGGATAGCGTAAAAAGATAATAGATGATCATGACAAACTTTGCTCATAGATTGAAATCAGTAACTTCTTTCAAACAACAAAATTTTCCGACATAGATATCAGTTTTAGAAATATATCATTGATGTTTGTACAAATCTTCAGAAGTTATTTCAGTGAAGAAATTTTTTTATCATCTTTGTCTTGATAGTTCAGTGTACAGGTATGTATATTGTTTCAAAGAACACAAAATGATAAATTCAAATCAAAATCGAAAACAGAAAGCAAGTGCAAACAAAAATGAAATATTTACATAATATACAAGTGTAGTTATCAAGCAAAGTATCTCTTCAAGGCTTGGCCATTCACCGGATAGGTGTCAAGATTCCCTTCAAGATTCCGTAATCGAAAGGAACTAGGACCCAACTTTACAGCAATTAGAAATGGCCCAAGCCATAAGTTTTGAAACTTGGTGTGCTCACCCTTTCCTTCGTGTGGTTTGTCCCACTTCAAGACGAGATCGCCTACTTCAAAATTTCTATCAGAAGAAGAATTAGAATCGAACCATCTTTTAATCAATTGTTGATGTTGGTCTAACTTACACTTAGCTTGGGCTCTTACTTCTTATAGCTTCATTAAAGCATTAATTCGGTTTTCTAAAGGGGGACAATCTTCTTCTTGGACCTTTTGTGCTAACTGAAGCGAAGGAAGAAGAATGTGAGGTGGCAGAATGGCTTCTCTGCCGTAAACAAGAAAAAAGGGGGAGTTACCTATAGCGGCTTTGGG
>JASDQU010107913.1:5688-22534 GCA_032191745.1 Picea mariana | reverse complement strand
CTCCTGCAAGGAGGTGACCCAATTGGCTCTCTTCTCTCCTAACTCCTTTTGCACTAACAAGTTCCTTACGGCAGGGTAGGGGACAATGACCTTTGTCCTTGACTTCAAAAGATAGGACCGGAAGTGCTTAACTTCTTTTAAAATAGCGTAGGCTTGCCGATTGACTATTGGGTAGTTAAGTTCAGCACCTTTGAAAGCAGAGCTCATAAAGGCGATGTGTACTTCGTTGTTCTCAGTATTCTTCTGAGTTAGGACTGCAGCATAGAAACGATCAGAGGCAAAAGTATAGAGTGTAAAATCTTGAGAGAAGTCAGGGCTCATGAGAGACGGAGCGTCTATTATGGCCTTCTTTATGGTATTAAAAGCTTGGTTTTCTGTGGGTCCACAGTGATATTGGGTGTCTTTGTTAATCAGGTTCTAGAGAGGCCTGACCATTTTGGAGAAACCGGGGACAAATCTTCTCACGAAATTAATCTGGCCTAGGAAAGAGTGCATGGATTTTTTGGATGTACGGGGGGGAAGTTTAGCAATGACTTGAGTCCTCTCGGGGTCAATAATCATCCCACCACTAGACACTATGAATCCTAGTAATTTACCCTATTCTACTGCAAAGATGGACTTTTTGGGGTTCAAGGAGATGTCGTATTTACGACATCGTAGCAGAACGGCTCGTAAGTGAGCTAGATGATCGTCTTTGTTTTTATAATAAACGGTTACATCATCTAAGTAAACTACGAAGGAGTGGTTGATTAAGCCTCGAAAAACAATGTCCATTGCCCTCTGAAAAGTGGCACCAGCATTAATCAATCCAAAGGGCATTTTGCGATAAGCATAAGTGCCCCACAGGGTACGGAAGGTAGTTTTTAGTTGGTCTGGCGGAGACATCAAGACTTGGTTGTATCCGAAGAAACCATCCAATAAGGCTAGCCTATTGGAACCAAATACCTATTGCAGGATCTGTTCCATAGGTGGGACAGGATACTTGTCTTTGTCAGACGCTTTGTTGAGGTTTCGGAAATCGACGCAAAGTCGAATCTCCCCATTTTTCTTTCGAACTAGGACAAGATTGGACATCCATTGAGTGTGTCTAACAGGAAAAAATATTTTAGCACTTAGGAGGTTATTCAATTCCTTTTGAACGGTCAGTTCTATTTTAGGGTGCATTTTCCTCAGTTTATGTTGGAAGGGTAAGGTTTGGGGCTTCATCGGGATGACATGCTGTATGATATTAGGATCGAACATTTTAAGATCATCGTATGTCCATGCAAAGACATCCTTGAATTCTTTGAATAATTTAACAAAAGAATCTTTTTCTTGTTTAGAACATCCCAAGACTAGATTAATACACTGAGGATTTTCACTAGTTCCTAAATTCACTTTTTCATAAGACAACGAGGAACTATTGGTTTTACAATTGACCGTCTTTTTAAATTTATCTTCAAGATCATAAAACTTTTCTAATCTAACAATAGATTTAGGTATGGAATTTACCATGTCCGATAGAACTTCAGGAGATTTCGGATCAGGTATTACTGTAAAATCGTGCAAATTGTCGTCGTGGGTGCGTTCATATATCACTGCACCTTGAAAGGTTTCTTCCATGTCCAGAAAGTTAATGATTTGCTGATCATCGTCAAATACTCTCTAGTTTGTGATATTGTTAGGAACAGATGGCCGAAACAATAGCTCGACGGAGAATGCGTCTGGGGATAAGCCTTCTGCAGGAAGAAGTTTAGAGGCTACATTAGCTAGTAGATCTGCTTCAACATTATTTAATCTGGGAATGGAATTTATATTGAAAGCAGAAAATTTGTTCATTAAACTCCATACCTTAGAATGGTAACTTTTGAGATGCGGGGAAAGACAGTTTATAGAGTCTCTTACCTGCCTAACCATTATTTTAGAGTCGCCAAATACAACCAGGTTTTGAATGTTCATATCCAGATCTTTTCTGAGACCTTGCAGTAAAGCCTCATATTCTGCAGTATTGTTAGTACATTCAAATTCTAGTCTACAAGCCATTAATGTCTTGTTACCTGCCAGATCGATAATGATGCAGCCTGCACCAGCTCCTTCCTTAGACTTGGAATCGTCGAAATATAGAGATCAAATTTGGTTTTCATCGGGCACATGGGACTGTTGCATAGAAGTTGTTGGTTGCATATATGCTACGATCTCGGACTACTTTTCTGGATTGTTGATAGGTGAAACCTCAGCCATGAAATTTCCAAAGAAGGTGTCCATCCCTTGGACTTCAAGTGAATCAGCAGGAGGTGTATATGGTTCGTTAGGATCGTTCAAATCTGTAACCATGAACTTTAGGTAACGTTCATGATTCACTCTGATCTTATTAGGCTTACCGTTCTCTGGAAGCCATAAGTGAGACCAATATGTTGCAAAGTAACCATGTAGCTGCTCCAACCAGTCCCTGCTCAAAAACGGACCATACACTTCTGGAATATCCACCACAATTATATCAATAACCTGATGAACCTTTGGGTTAGACGATAATCTAATCAATACATTTTTTAGTTCGCCTATAACTTTAACATTTGTCCGATCAAGTTGTATGATTTTCAAAGTAGATGGTTCCACTTCAGCTTTAATCTTCTAGCAGACAAACCAAGGCATCACATTAGATGACACTCCTGAGTCAACCATACAATTATGCACATTTCTGTTGAAAATTTCGAAAGTTAAAAGAAAAGGAGGTACATTCTTGCGAGTACTAAGAGTAGTAGCTTGTGGTTTTTTACTCGCAATTTCTAATGCTACTTTATCTACACTATTTACAGGAACTACAGGAAGGCTTCGTTTATATTGAGGATCAGGATTATTTTTAGTGGAAGTCTTTTGTGGAACTTTGCTTTGCACAGCCTTGTTACCTATTAGATTACCATTCTTGCCGTTTTCTGAAATATTTTGCAACATTTTCTGTAACAAAAATGGAAACTTCAACAACTCATAAATAGAAATGTTAGCCCTTAATTTTTTAAGATCTTCAACAACATCATAATCTAAGTTAGGGCTGACATTAATCTGTTTAGTTTCTATTGATTTAGATGGCTTTGGAGGTGAAGTTGTAGTGTTCTCGGTAGAAGGTTTGTTTGTTGTCTTGTACCTAGTGTTATAAGGGTGAACAGTCTCGAAGTTAGCTTGAAAGATGTTGTCCGAGAAATGTCCAAAAATGTTTGGAGAAGACTCTTTTTCTTGAACTATTTCCTATTCGACTTCCTCCTGAGGGATCTCGGGAGGCATCAAGTTATCTTGGGCTCCTAGAATTGTTTGAAGAGCACACTGCAAACTTTCTAGGTTCAAGCCTTTGGGGTTTGGGTTAGGTCGATTGGTAGGAAAAGGCTTTCGGAAAGGAGGTTTATAGGGTCCTTTACTCGAGGAAGCTTCTTCAGTTGACCTTTTTAAGTCTATAACTTGATTCGATAGTTTTTGAACAACTTTAGTTAAACTTTCCAAATCAGAGTTTTCAGGTTGTGTTTTACTTTATGTGGGTCTGGGGAGAATTTCAATCTTCTTTTTGGAAGAAGAAACAGTCTCAGTTTCGTTGCTAGAAGAGTCCTTAAGACTAAGTATGTCTTTTTCAATCTGACTAGCCTCCTCGAAGGCTTCTAACAACGTGGCCTTTTTAGATCGTTTAACCCAAATAGCTATGCTTTGATGCAAAGATTTAGTGTAGTAAGCTATTACAAGACTCTCAGCAGGCATAGAATCTGTAGGGATTCGATTTTTAAGTGTTAATAATATTTGATTAAAATCTTTAACTTTTTCTTTTGGGTTCATTTTTAAGCTTGAAAGATCCATGACTAAGACTTTCAGAGGTTTACCATCTCCGAATTTTTCCAAAAATCATGACTCAAACTTTTCCCAAGATACTATGGTATGGGGTTGTTGGGCAAAGTACCAAGTGGATGCATTACCCTCAAAAGTATAAGGGAACAACCTACAGACAACGTCTTCATGTTCAACATTACGGAGTCTAATGGCTAACATAAATTTTTTTATATGATCTTCAACTATCTGTTTGGAATCGGTATCAAACTTAGGAAGCCATTTCTCTGGGTGTTTAGGTAAAGGGTGTTGAGCTCCAGGTACAGCTACAACATCCTGGTCCAACCAGGGTCTAGCAGGGTTGTTCTGATTTTCCATTGGGGTAGTGGGTGTGGAATGCTGAGAAGGTGAGTTGCCTTCGTTAGAAGAGGAATCTCCTCCAAAAGAGGAAGGAGATGATGGAGGTGGTGAAGGAGGTATCCCAGATCCTCCTACAGCAAGATTTGTGATTTGATCTATAGGATTCACAGTGAGGTTAATATCACCTAATTGTTCTCTAATATTAGAAAAGTCTAAAGGTTGACCCCATGGACGGTTTGGTTGCCTAAGACGAGCTAAGGCACTATGTGTTTTAATAAGATATTGACGGATAATCTCTTGTGTGTCACCACCTATAGGATTAGGGGTTGCTGGCTCAACTGTGATCTATGGATCTTCGGTTGAAGTAGTAGCAGTTTGAAGGGGAATATTATCTTGTGAATGGCTTCTAGTCACTATAGGTGAGTGATTAGGGGGGGGAGGATTCTTGCGACCACCTCGTGCCATTAATTAATTTCAAGCCCTCCTTCTAGCACCAATTATTGACGGGCGAAATTGACCATCCGTCAACTGAGAGAGTGGAACCGGTCTAGGGTTGTCTAATAACCCAAGTCGTTTGGAATGAACCACCCTGATGGGTTTAGCGGCTTCGTTAGCTGATCTAAGGTCCTAAGAAAACCAAAGAGAAAACTAATCTAAACTAACTAATCTAAATAAAACAAATAAAACTAACTAAACTAACTAAAACTAAATAAAACAAATTAACTAAAAACAGACTAAACTAACTACCAATAACTAAAATACTAACTAATCTAATTAAAACTAACTATTCTACTATCTATATATACAAACTAATACTATACTAACTAATATCTGAAATAAAACTTATCTACAAAATATACAATATCAATAACTGACAGATTTAAATAAAACCTGTAAAACTCATGTGCTTTCTGTCCTAAGACAGTTAGAGATATTTTTTAATTTTTACAATTTTATGAACAAGAAATGGAACTCACTGAAATTAAACGATCTAATATACTAAACACACATATATATCTAGCTAAACTTATATCTGAACTAAACTACTAATAAATGTACTAAACAACAAACTGACCTGGAAACGCTCTAGATTTGTCCTGTGTATGATGACTTTGAAGTTGGTCGGAGGAAGGAAACTCGCACCGGATGATCCAGAAGCTTCTCGTAAATGATAGGTTGCACTGCTCTTTGAGTTGTTTACAGGACAAACAAGACATAAAAAAATCATAACAATTATATGATTTATAAATCTCTGCAATAAGGGAAACATGTTATGCAAAAACTTATACTTAATAATTCAACTTATGAAGAAGAGAAATCTGCCATTCACAAACTGAATTAAGCAATTGCTATGTTTTTTATACACTTGGAAGAAATCAGGTATGGATTATATTGATCAAAACATATCATTTGCAAAGATTAAGATAGCTAAAGTAGTCATTAACCAAATGCAAATAGATACACATAAACATAAAACAAAATATTGATATTATGAAAAGCTAAAGCTGTAGCAGAATATCAAATTCTATCTCAGTCTGTATTAAAATTCCATATCCTTGTTCTCCCATGAATGAGGATGATCATTATTACAAAAATAATAAGTATATATAAGTCTTTCCACAGGGTAAAACCTCCCTGTGGATAATATCAAACAGTTTACATAATCTGGGAAGATATCCCAAAATCAACTAAGCTAGGAACTAAAATGAAACAAACTATTTCAAATATCCTCTAAACTGTCCATCCAATCCAATGCAATTTCGAATTCACCTGAAATGGACCAAAAATAACAAGTTAGAGACATATTTTATGAGAAAAACAATAAAAATTTGACTCTACAGACTTAGCTACAGAATCATCTGATTCTGTAGCTAGTCTAAAATAATATACAGAATTAGAATTAGAATCAAATCAAATCTTTTAAAAGAATTAAAACCGATTTTCTTCCAATGATCATTTAAAACAAATCACTCAAGATTCAAATGATTTTATCATTCAACATTAAACAGGATCAAAAGTGATTCAACCGAACACAGAGATAGGAATGCTTTGTTTTTCTGTTACCATACAATCAGGTCGAATAGTAACAAGACTGTTTCATATCCAATTGAAATGAATCATATCGTATGTGATATGATCTAATCCAACACAACCATTTTCCACTCGTTATAGCTATAATGATATAGCAAAAGATTCATATCGTTTAATCGAATACACAGATGGAAAGACTGTTTCGATTATGTGTAAATGAGAACATACATAACAGCATCAACCCAACCAAATTTGTGATAGATTTCGATCATTGATCCTTGCACAGTCAATAGACAGGATCAATTAATTGTGATCAAAATCTTAATAGAATCAACAGAAGTTATAATTTTCAACTGGGCAAATAATCTCGATTGGTATTGAACGAAATCATTATTTTCAAACAAATCACAAATGAGTTTAATATAGAAATAAATCGTGAATTGTGATATAGCCAATCTCATTCTACGAATCAAATTCAAACAGAGTATCCATTGCAATTAAGAATCCAACTGATAACATGGTCGAGCTAATCATAAACCAATGTGAATTAACCGGTTGGGTTTTTAACATAACCGTTATGAATTGAATCTATTCACGATTTGGGTGTGTTTGTATAGAGTCACATTGGAAATGATTTGAATTGTATTCATGTTGCTCGAAGGTCATTTGGGACATAAAACCATAACAATTGACCATATCAAAACTGTTACCAATCATAGCATATGCATTATAATGAAATTGATTCAAAATGTGATCATTTTCTAAATTGAATATGAGGAACAGTTCCTGTCTAGAATAGGTACAAACAAATTCAATTGATAACAGAGCATCCATTTTAACTCAATCAAACAAATCAAATCCACACCAAGATCAATCAAATCGCTGAAAATCTAATGGAAGCTAAACTGGGAATGATTGAAAAAACGAAATTCCATTTAGTCAAAACAAAGCTATATATAGATTGCATGCAATGTAATAGAGCCATCCAAATGAAATGAATAGATCTGTTTAAAACCGAAATCGAATCATTGTATAAACCTAGATTATTTACACAATGAAATGAAACTTTCCATACCTGTGTAGTGGCAAGGCTTCTCAATTATACCAGCTTGGAATTAACAACAACTATGACTGATTCCACATTTTTAAACAGGATGGAGCCGGTCATCTTTTGTTTTTTATCTGTAGCTTGTAGTTTGGCCTTTTCACTGGTCAGGGCTACAATCTGGTCCTCTAGTGACTGAATCTTTGACTAGAGTATTGGGACATCATTATAATACCGCTCCAGCCACGAATTGCATTGATCACAGGGTGACACTGTAGGTTTAGACAGAGCAGGAGAGGGTTTGGGCGAATGACCAAGGGTTTCACAAGGAAACTTAATGCCTGGGTAGTTAGGGTCATTTCGTAGGCACGGGGGTAGGTTTGACACAAAGTCATACGAGGGTTCGACACACAAACCTTGCGAATAGGGGTATTCGCTAGCCAAGAAATGCTCCACTTCCGAATCGGAGTCCTCACTCAACATGATAGGGTTTGGATCGATAGGAGGTTTTGTCTTATTTCTTGCCATCCGTGAAATTAAACATGCATTCTTTTTCCCTTTGGCATTTGCAATGGGGTGGGCCTTGGGATTTTTGCTCATAGGCTTAACAGTCTCAGCACTCTTAGTCACAGTGTGGGGTGAGTCGATAGGAAGGTCAGTCGAGGGTTTAGGCAATAGGATATGGTAGGGCACTGGGGGTACAACCTTGACCTCACTCACCACAGGTTTGTCAACCTTTGTAGGGTTCGGATCCTCGAAACCATTCCAAGCAACAAAATCGCTCCAACTATCTTTGTGCAAAGTCAAATGATAGACAACAATAAGTTTCACCAGCCCATAATGAAAAAGGCTACTATCAGCCTGGTTTCTTTTGTACTTCTTTGACATTTTAAACAGGCTTCTATGCAAATAATAGGGCATATTGAGCTGATAACCCATAAAAACCATAAGCAAACATAGGTGTTGTAAGAACACAAACCTGTACCGACCCTCACAGGTGATAAACTATTTGATTGTCATCAATAAATCGTGCCAACGTTGTTTACGCATGGTCACGGGCATACCTCTATCACAGGACCATGGGACCTCCTCTACTTTGCAATTCTTGGACCATCATTGTCCAGTGGTAGGCAAACCCGTAGAAAGATTGATAAACTATTCATCAATTTCCAATTGAATATCGTCGACCTTGGCTCGACATCCATCAAAGGTCATGGTGAATTGTCGAGCTACGCAGAGGTTAAAACCCTCGAATCTTTGTATAAATGGAAGCCACCCATTTTCCTCGAGGTCACTGCGAGCACTGTCAAACATCAACAGAGTTTGGCTCCCATTGGGTTCAGCTCGGACGACTGGTGCCATGAATCGAGCACATGGTGAGGGTTTGGTTGGAATTCACCAACGCATAGGAGCAGAGCTGTTTGGTCTAACAACAATGAACGATCAAAGGGGGAAAGCATTAATGCATGCATGCGAGGGTGGTGGAGTTATTCACCGCCATGCACAATATTTATGGTAAAGTACAACCACCAAGTTCCACAACTGTTCAAACAATCATAGCATAGCTCAAAAACCATATCGTTTGGCCAACCAAATGGTGAGTGTTATGCCAACGCGCCAAATCAACTATAGTTTTTCAAACCATTGACATTCAACGTGAAACCAACCCCAAATGTTAACCATACGCTATTGTATAAATCAAAAGTTTTAAACCATTGTGCCAACCGATACTCATAAAATTGACAAGCCAAGAGCTATAATAAGGATCACATCATATATATATAAAAAATAAAAAAATCATGACCCCTATGCAATTCATAGAATCAATGATTAGGCAAGTCATAGAATGCAGATCCAAATGCCCAATGTCTTACAAACTCAAAGAAAATCAAGTCATATAATCAATCGAAGTATAAGAACTGACCAAAGGATATTGTCAATCGTGTAACGATGAATAAAGGTAAGCGCAAATGAAAAAAGTAATAACCACGGTTCAGATAANAAAAACTTGATGTTCGCAAGACATAGGTGTAGGCAGCTTATAGGATAATAGAAAAAGGTGAATTGGTTGCCAACACTTCTCCTATTGTGTTTCTTTTGTAAATCCTTCATTCCTATCCTAAGTTGTTATTAAGAAGGGGTGTTATGATATTTAAACACTTAGGAGTTAGTTAATATCAACTTGGTCTAATGTGTTGTTAGGTTAAATTGTGTTTCTTAGTGTGTTTATTTAGTATGCATTAGTATGCATCTGTAATCCGTTGATCATGATATGTTCCCAACATAGAGTGATCCGATGGCTCAAATTATCCTCAATCTTAACGACTACATTGATTTCTAGATTAATGCATGATTGGTCCATGATCTCTATTTAAAGAGAATGGATGGTCATTTGTTGATGATTGATTGTGAGAAACTCTCTGTAATATTTTTTTTCTTTTTAATTAATAAATTGCCTCAAGTGGCAACATTGGTTGGGGTTGTGGATATTTCCCTATATGGATTTTTCCACGTAAAAACATTGGTGTTTTTATATTTGATCTTGTTTTGAGTGGTTACCAAAGGTGTTCACCCTCTATTGTAATACTTGTGTCGTTGAACATTTATTACTAGGTTTTTTTCTATAGGTAGATGGAGTATGTCTTCGACCTTGATTACACCAATAGAAAAATGAAAAAAATGGGAAGAAATGGAAACTTTTGGGAGGTTTAACATTTTGTTCCTGACTCAAAATGGAGCATGGGTATAGTCATTAGAAACATATATTAGAATAAAATGTAATAAAAGGTTCAACTATTCAAAAGGTGTTTCTACTTACTCTAAAATATTTGCAGAACAAAGCCTTTGAGCTTTATTGGACAAAGTATTTGTCAATATGGAATACCCCCAAAGTATATTCAATTTGGGAAAAGAAGTTTATGGTGATCATAGGATCATATAATATGTGAGTAAGGAGGAGTACAGATAATTCATAATGGTGCTTGTATAAGGGTGTGCATGAACAATTAGATGAGAAAAAACATACTTGTGTAAAGTGCTCACTAACTAATAGATTGAATGATTGGAACAAGGATGGTTAGGAGTACATGGAAATATGACAAAAATATTGATGAGTAGGGATATTCAAGATAATAAGTGTTATAGCGATGTTGTTAGCAAGATGGCCTAATACCATGAATGAAAATGTTTGATTTTTAGTGCAGATTTGATTTTAGGACCAATCATGAAGACAAATAGGACTAAAAAAGGTTAATTCTACCTTATACATAATGAATGTAATGCATTAACTAAGGCCACAATTCGCAAGTTCCATTGTAGAGAGGATTTTTGGTAGTCATGATCATTGTAGTTGGTTATTGTATACAAAGAAAAAATGACAGTTATAGGGGACATGGAATATACCAACATGTATAGATGACATTCTTGTGCATGTAAGAGGATGTAAGCTCCTTAATCCCATAAACATAGAGATAAGAAACTAAGTAATAGATATTTTGAAGCATGATTAATATGTGGAGAAATTTATGGGAAGCATGGTATTCTAGAGAAAAAATACCAAGAAAAAGAAAGTATACACTTCCTGTGTGTGATGAATGAACCATGTTGTTGGCAAGTTATGCTTGGAAGGATTGCAGGATACATTGAGCTGACAACTTGTGTGTGTGGGATGTGAAGAAAAATATGAATTACACTAATTTGGAAGTTTCTAATGGAGAAATAAATCACTCAATTGGACGGATTGGCACTAGCACACATAGTTGAATTTGGTTGAGAATTAACCCAATGAAATGGAAAGAAAATTTCAAAAAAGGATAAATATTAAGGATGGATGTAGATAAGAAAGGGAATGAGATGATATATGATGATGTTCATCCATGTGAATAAATGTATCATTAATGATATGATTTCAATAGTAAGTAAGAATTGTTGGAATCAGTTGAAGGTAGAGAATGTTAAGTTCATTCAAAGTATACAATGGATTGTAAATCTAAGAAGGACTAAGATATTGTAGTGACTTCTAGAATGTAATTAAAAGAAGGAAAAATATATGGAAAAAGTGTCTATGTTTTAAATAGGTGGCAATGAGAATGGACTTGAAGGACTCTATATGAGGATGGAATAACATAAATTGTATCAATATGGTGTGTTGGAAATTTTGGTAAATGAAGTTAAAGTTGGGATATATTATATAAAGGAAGGAGTAACTAATGAGGTTCTAATATCAATAATGGATGGGAAGCGGAAAAGTTCAAGTTGGGCTTCGCTAAAATTGCTCAATAAAATGGAGAAGTGTTACAAAAGTGAACAAAATCCAAAAGCAATTCAAATAAAAGAAAATATTGTTTCCATAGTCAAATGGATCTTGAGGTAATATCGAGATAGAAAAGGAAGCTAGAAAAATGTTAAAGGGAGCTTTAAGATGTTGAGGAATTTGTTGTAGCAGAAAATGGTGAATATGGCCACCAAGGCATACATAATAATGAGGTATTTTTTCTGACCTTGAACTTTATTTTGTTTATTGAATATAATTATAAGTTTTAAAAGTAGGAAGTAAAAATGTGTATACATGTAGTGAATTTCTACTTGGGTGAGAAACCATAGATAATGAGCTACTGTGTGGTTGGAAGTAAACCTATGAAAAATATCACTTATGTCATCATGTTCCAAGCTATTCAAATGAATTGAAAGGGAGAATTCATTAACTCTTCTCTTGTTGCATTTTTTATGCTTCTTGACAATTGAGAAATATATTAGATGTTGATAGTTTTAAAGAATATGAATGATAAAAATGTAAGATAATAGGATAGTTGGAATGCATATGCACTAGTGAGAACATGGAGAGATATTTCATAGTGCATATAGATATGTTTGAGATTAGTATGTTGTTACATCTTCCATTCCATGAGTATTTCATTATGACTATATATGATTGATGTGATTGTGTAACGAGAAAGAGTGAGGTCATGGATGAATATGTTGATGATACTTTTGCATATGATAGTTGTTGGAATATTCACCAATACTGAGAGGGGGGGGCATGAATCAGTATTGAGATTTTTTTATCATTTTTAACCATAACATAAAAACCTTAAGTCATCAAAAATTTATCACGTATGATTTCACTTAAGAAATCGTAAACATGTAACCGCATATACACGGTAAACATGAATTTTACATGGAAACCCAAATGGGAGAAAACAACATAACCCTTCTTGATATTTATCTTGAATATTACATCCACAAGAAGCACCAACTTCCAAGATTCTCCAACAACAACTTGAAGGAGGAACCAACCCCCTATTTATAGGCTCCTACAACTCCCTAAATTCTCTAGTGCCAATCCCCTAGTTGATAGGCTCCAACCTAAAGGAATATCCAACTCCCTAGATTCTCTAGATCCAAATGGAAGGATGATACAACCCCCTAGTTTACAGGATCCACCCCCCTTTTCTCTCCCATTCCTTCCTCCCAAAACTATACATGAGAGAATTAACCTATCATTGTTCCTGTCACTGATACTGATACATCATCATCATCATCAAAATTGGTTCAACGACATAAATATTATGCCAAGTTCACCACAAATATACTCTAAATCATGTGCTCAAAATCACAATGATGTGCATCAAAACATGTGCCAAGATATGTTTCAAGCATATGCCAAAATATCCAAGATATACTTAAAACCATGTGCCAAAGTATCCAAGATATACCTCAAACCATGTGCCAAAGTATCCAAGATACAAGCCTTAAGAATGTGCCAAAACATCCCTTAAGCATGTGCCAAACCATCCAAGATATGAATCAAAGCATATGTCATAACCTCCAAGATATGCCTCAAGCATATACCATAACCTACAAGATATGCCTCAAGGAATATGCCATAATATACAAGATATGCCTCAAGCATATACCAAAACTTCTAGTATACAAGCCTCAAAATATATAGAAAAACATATTGTTGGCACGGAATTGATCAAACCAAGGTCCTTCTCAGGTTACCAACAAAAGGTACCGTGTAGTCTAGAGCGATGGAATTTTCATCTCAACCGAAGCGCAACCAAGACAGAAGGATAGGGAAGGGAAAGGAGAATACTTAGGTGGGTTAACAAAACCTTAAGATTCACCATGATCTTGCACAAGACAAGCTAACTAGAGAATAGATATGAGCTCATAAAACAAGAATTGAAGCTACTTAGGTTGCAAAAATCATTTATACATAGACACATCATATGCAACTTATGAAGCATAAAGAAGTACTATAAAGATACAACACATAAGCATAAACACAAAATGACGCAACATATTTCAAACTTTTGGATACTTCTTTATATATTATCTTCAAATATTATCATATACAACTTCAGAGATACAATGTAATGCTCTGTTACAGACTCCTAGCTCTAGATCCATGTTGTAGAGCTCTATTTCCCAAAATGGTATGCATATTAAATTTTCTAAACTCAAACCTGACTTATTAACAATAACAACAACAACAAGAACAACAATCTGAATAGAACAAAAATGGGAGAACCCTTTTACAATCATGATAAAAACCCCTTTTTCAGTTGTATTCATCCATATATATATAAGCTAAGTAGTGTCTTTTGGATTTGAGCTCGCATGCTTTCTTGTTCTGTTGCAACTTCTTTTTCCTTGTTGTTGTTGCGTTGTCCATTTCGCAAACAATTTTTGTTACTTTTCCTTGCTTCACTGTCCATGTTCTTCTATAGCTTGTACAACTCGTGCTAAACCAAAAATGAGATTGTAGTCCTTCTTTTGCAGCTTCTCATCCAAAAATGAAGGTCCCAACAAGCTCCGACCACAAGCATTGACTCATCCTCAAGTCAAGTACTCGACTCTTTCGCAGCTTCTAGGAGCAATTGTTTCTTTCCCTTGTCCTCCTTTTCCTCTTTCTTTTCCTCTTATGATTGTGGTTTCTCTTCCTCTTCCTCTTCAAATAAAGGGCCCAACTGTAGGACCAACTCGAAGGCTCGTTTCTTAACTTCCTAAAAGCTTCCAAATTTATCCTGCCATTTCCTGGCAAGGAGTGAGGCCTTGGCGACGAATTGTTGGGTTGCATCTATAATACATTCCTTGGGATTAGATGGGACCAAAGAGTTACATTCAGATTCTTTTGTTACATCGACTTGATGCATTTTCATATAAACTATATGAATGAAAGGTTGAAATTTGCGCAACTCCTTCTTCGGTACAGATAACGCCTCAAGCAGGGCATTCAACTCATTGTTCGCTTGTTGAATCTGATCAAACTTGTGTTGTTGCTCCAGTGAATCCATCGTAACCAAAAATTTCTCATTCAACACCTAGATTCTAGTGCATACATCCTCCAAAGTCTGGTTGTGCCTAGCAATGATGCCCATCCAATCATTAACTTCTCTAAAAATCTTTGTGCACTCCATTGTGCATTTGTGTAGTTTTTCTCGGGCATTGTTTCCTTCTAGCACTATCTTCTACATTTGCTTCTGTAGCTTCTGAGGTTGTTTCTCTACTTCTTGTTGGGTCTGCCACAACTGCACTTCCATATTCTCTATAGGAATGGCCAATTATAACCATGCTCCTTGAAGTAGTTCAGTCCGATGCTTCGACTCTCCTACATCACTAGATTCTGGGAGTTGGGGTGCGACCTTCCATATTTTCGGCCAGGCTTCAGTAATCCATTCTTGAACTCTTTTCAATATGTGCTCCACCTAGATCTTTGTGTTTTCTTCTCATTTTTTTCACTCTTTCACAAGGAGTGCTTCCTCCCTTGCAAACTCTACAAACCTCTCGGTCTGTTGGAGCCTCTACTCTAGTTTATCAGTTGATGCTTTGATCATTCCAACTAATTGCATTGTTGGACACTCTGGAAGGTCAAAAAATTATGCGTCCTTGGGTTCTCAGACCTGTAGTGGAATTCCACTAGATTTTGAATGTTCTAAGGGAGTCTCTACCTCCTCCTCTCCTGTGGATGGCCTTGGCACAAGCCTCAACCTCAACACTGAGGGAAGGAGTGCTAGAACCTCTATCCTAGCCAGACAAAGTTGCAACAACTCTGTACACTTATGAGGGTTTTGGAGAACCAATTCCATCTGTTCCTGTGCTGATGTTTTACTTTGCCATGAAGTTGACTCTGGTTCCTTCTGAACCTCTGGTAGCTCTACCTCTTTACTTGCCTCCACTTTCGGAGTTTCACTTCCCATGGCACCCTCAACCTTGGTCATTGAGGCAGTGTGTTGGGGACTTTAACCTTGCGGCTTCTCTACCATTTGAGTGTCCTTCTGCTACAAAAAAGGTACAATATGTTGGTGCTTGGCTTCAGGATTTGGGCCAGTCAATTGTAGTCTTTGCTCAGGTACTTCTGAATTTGGACCAGGAAGTTTTGGTCTCTACTCGATAACTATGGGCTTGTTTCTAGGAGTTCTTGCTCAGATAGTTCCAGGGATCGAGATGCATGGGCTATGGATCAGTGGTTTGGGGTGGACTATTAGTTTCTAGAGATGGTGACTGGGTTTTTTGTGGTGATGGGGGGTACTTGGTGATGATGGTGGATGTATGGGTGTCAGGCACATGGTCATCCTGAATATGTATAATAGGACCTGCTCAAACAGTTAAGCGAGTGCAAGGGATAGTGGATGAAATGGGTTGGGGGTTCAAAACCTTGCTGGGTGATATCCACGTCCTAGTTTTCTAGGCTACGGGCTTTGTGATGTGTGAAGAACTAAGGATTTCATTGGCATCCTTACCTGTCAACACAGCTTGCTATGGCTGTTGTGAGAACATAAAAAAATTTCTATTTTTGTGTTGTAATGGATGCATATCCTCCTCTTCTTCAGAGTCTGTTTGTGTCAAATATTCTTTCTTTTTCACCTCTGAGCCTGAGCTTGGTCCTACCCCTAATTCTTTACCTTTCTTCTTCAAAAACTCGATAATTAGAACATAGGGCATCCCCTACTTGAGTGGGTTGCATTTAAATCCAGGCCACGACATTACATCTTTGTCAAAGTCCTCCTCGTCCAAGTAGAATGACAACATCCTTGAATGGAAGTCCTCCCTATTGGCATATCTCAGCCATACAAATGTATGGTGTCGATTCATGTTGAAGGCTATGTTGCTCATATTATAGTTGAGGATATCCTCTTGAATGTGCAACCTCTATGTTGCATCAATAATCCCATTGTACCACTTGGAGAATGTTGTAATATTGAAGGTTGTGTTCTCTAAGTCCACCATTGAATGTCAAGGCTCAAACATCTTTGTAAGGCACACCTTATCTGCTAGCGCCAATGGTCTTCCATCAGGTGGTGTCCACTTGAGAATTTCAATCGAAAGACACAAGTATCCATATGTGAAGGTGCCTCACTTCTCCTGGGCTTCCTCGCAAGCCACAAGTAGTTCCTCCAATATGTAACTACACCAGTTGAAAACAGTGCCATTGGTGCAAAAATATGCCACTGATAATGCATCCAGTGTGCATTCTCCCTTGTAGTATGACCTCATGAATTTTTTGGCTATGATGTAGTAGCCAGTCATGATCGTCTCTAGTAGTATGGGGTCAATCTTGGTTGTGTGCCCCCCCCCCCCCTCTGCATGTCCAGCGTTTCATATAATATGGGCTCCCCTTTA
>JASDQU010107912.1:40248-95736 GCA_032191745.1 Picea mariana | reverse complement strand
GGTTCTGTTCAAACATGGCCCAAAGTTTTTCAATTTCTTGTCTTGCTCTGATCTCTTCAAATGTCCCAAACTCTAATTGATGTTCAAGATTTGAACATTTCTCTTGTAGATCAGAAACCTGTGTCTTTAAAGCAGAGAGTTGGGTAGCCAAATCAGGAAGAGATAACTCTTGTAATTTAGGAGCCCTGTTGAACTTCATATACGTTTTGATATTTCTATCATAAGAGGCTTCTAAAACCAGAGGAGGCTTTTTGGCATCAGAACTAGAGCCCTTTTGAATTGTTTTGACATAAGTGTCTAGTAGGGCTTTTTTCATTGGGCCTTCTGGAAGACTTTTGATATGAGCAAGCATTTGGCTTTCTTGGTTTTGGTTAAAGGCATGCATGCAAACTTTGAGTTTTTCAGCAGGTTTGCTGACTATACAGGCTGTATAACTTTCAGAAGAGTCAGAAGATGGGCATGTACAAAAGAATGGATCATCACAAGAGCAAACATTATTTACAACAAAACTGGAAGAAGAAGAGGAATCAGAATCAGAATTGGATTCATAAAAATTTTGAACAGGGGCTGCTTCAGGTTTGATGAATGGACTATGGGGACAGTCATTTGTGTCATGTCCAGGGTCTCTGCATCTGCTGCATCCAAATCTAACAATTTTTCTTTCTTCTTGAGCTCTTTTATCCCTTATTTCTTTAGCTCGCTGCTCATAGAGTTTTCCTTTTCCTTTTCGAGCAGCTTCATTTTCAGGACAAGAAGAAGCCGTATGACCAGGTTTCCCACAGACCCAGCAAATCAACTGTTGTCTTGCTTCTTCTTTATGAGTCTTTAAATGGATATCCTTTGGCTCATAAAAATGGGAACGAGGTTTCCAGACATACCGTCCCTTTGGAGGGCTCATATGATTTCTATTCCTTTTATATACTTTTCTCTTTTGTCTGGGTTGCAAGTCTGTGTTATAAATTCCATATTGTTCACAGACAGACTTCTGGTCAGGAAGATATGAATATTTGGAAACTAACTTTTGAATTTTTATGTTAGTACAGAGGCTTAATAGAGTTTTTTTAATGATGGAATAGATTTCTCCCCATGTGTATGTCTCATAGGGAAAAGCAAAAATATCTTCCATCTTAAGATAGTCCACAAATCTACTGGGTAGAGCAGCCATATATACTTGTTTCCAAAGTAGATTTTTACTATCTTTTACTTCAAAAATCCTCTACATCCATTCTTTATGAAACTGTTCGTATTCAGACATTTTCTTGCACTTCATATTCATTAGAACAGTTTCATGCTTGTCAGCAATTTCTGTTTCAGTTCCACACCAATGTTCTAGAATTAGAGCAGTGAGTGCTCCAATCATATTGTTCATGGGATTACCATCATCATGGTAAACTATATCTCCTTGTTCATCTTTCATATGTTCTGATTTCATCTTTTGAAGCATTAAAGGAGAAGAAGTAATCTTCCACCATTTACTCAAAGAACCAGTAAAACATTGAATCAGGCTTTTACAAGCCTCTACTTCTCCTTTGCCTTTCATGCACATGATTTTATAAGAAACTAGCATTCTGTCAATGACCTGACGAATTTGTGCTACTGAAAGGTTATCAATATTCCATTCTTGGTACCATTCTTCAGCATAGGACAACCCTTCAGGAAGGAAACCTTTGCCAACAAGGTCAGGGGCTGCAGGTCTCTTGAAATGAGGGTTTTCTGGAAGGACCTTTTGAATGCTTACAAGGGAGAAGGGTGTATCTTGGGATTTCTTTGAAGGTTCAGGTAATGGAGATTCAGGAGGAAAGAATATAGAAAACTTTTCTTTTAAACTACTCTTAGCTGGATTATATACAGGAGATGGTGAGACTATAGACATGGGAGGTGGAGGTCTGAGAAAGGAATCTGGAATTGGTTTATATGTTTTCTTTTTGTTGAGGTCAGTTAGGGATTTTCCAATAGTACTGAGTGCTATCCCTAGATCCTCTATTGATTCTCTTTTCTCAGACTGATTTTCTTTTAGATCATGCAGGACTATGTCAACCTTAGAATCCAGAGCGTCTACTGTATTTCTGATATGATTTGTAGCAGTGAAAACAGTGTTTGCAGTAACCTGCAGATCTTCAAACTGCTCAGGTTTTATGCTTTCTTTTGTCTGGTATACCTGAGTAGCCATACCTCTAAGGGTAGTATTGGTCCAATTTATTTGTTCTGTGAGAGTTTGGACTCTTTTGTCAATACCAGACAGTTGATTTCCAGTATCAGGGACTAGAGGTGAGGCTTTTGCTTGGACAGAGTCATTTTCTAGGAGAATGCCCTGAAAAGGGGGAAAAGTAGTTTTTGAATCTAATTCATGGCCATCTAGCCCTGTCCACTTGTGTCCAGGAGTGTTGGATCCTTCTCCTGTGACTTGGGTAATATGTGACTGTTTGAGATTTTTCCAAGAATAAAAAGAAATCCAACAGTCATTTTTCTCCATATAATCCTTCCATTCTTTAGCAAGCTGTTCTTTTATTTTGGAAGGAGTACTTTGATTAAATTCCTCAGCTTCAGGATTTGTAAATAGATCCCAGTTTGTCATTCTTTTTATCCATGTTTCCTCAAACTGAGCTTTTGGATATCTAGTCATAATAGTAAAATATTTCAACATTTCTTCAATGACTGGCTTTTTCATTCCTGAAGGGAGAGGACTAGAGAATCTACTTTCCGGTATGGCAGTGTTACATTGTTCAATATATCCTAGACCATAGGGAGGACTCTTAGGAGTACGTGCACCTTTATAACAATCTTGGAGTCTAGGGTCTAGGTCTGCTATGGAAGGCATATAATGTATCATCTGACACTGTAGACTATCGGAAGTAGATACAAAGGTTTCTATGGTATTATGTACAGACCTGACACAATCCATTTGGACTATTACTTCTTTAACACATAAAGGGAGGGCTTTGAGTATTACTAACTCGACTTAGAACTGAGATTTCAGCGAGTGTTCACACAAGTTGCTGGCCTTTTCCCCAGGTTAAAGCAAGTAAGCTTCAAATGGATACACACAGAGAGATAAAGATTTATACAACAGAACAACAGAACAGAGCGAGAGAGATGTTCTCATACCCGGGGCGAAATGAGATTGGATGGATCTGATACCAATCTCATTTCGCCCTGGGTATGAGAACATCTCTCTCACTCTGTTCTGTTGTTCTGTTGTATAAATCTCTATCTATATAAATCTTTATCTCTCTGTGTGTATCCATTTGAAGCTTACTTGCTTTAACCTGGGGAAAAGGCCAGCAGCTTGTGTGAACACTCGCTGAACTCTCAGTTCTAAGTCGAGTTAGTAATACTCAAAGCCCTCCCTTTATGTGTTAAAGAAGTAATAGTCCAAATGGATAAGTCTATGTCTTTTAGAGAGGTCAGAGAAGCTGAACAAGCTTCTACTTCTGGATCTGATGGCCTAGCAGATATGTTTTCTATGAGTCGGTCTTTATCTGTAAATCAAGCCGAACTTGAAATAGTTGAAGAAAATCCCCAAGCTGCCTAGAAACTTCCTGCTATTGAGCCTACCCCAATTTATAAAGATCTGTCTCCATTCCACCTAAAAGCTATCACTAGAGTATTTGTCAAAGAATCTACAAGTACCATCCAACAAAACTGCAATGAAGTACAGACCATTGCTCTTCTAAATCCTGTTGAAATCAGAAAAACTGCTAAAAAGCATGACTGCAAATTTGTTCACTTTGGGTGTATCCGGGTTGGGATAAATGCTCTTGTACATAAAGGAATCAATGCATATGCCTTATGCATACTTCGAGACATGACCCATGATAAGTTTACAGATTCTATTATTGGCGGAATTGTTGCCCCTTTATCCAATGGACCTGTTTACTTTGATTGCTACCCCAACTTTGCAGCCTCAATCACAGATGAAACCCTTGGAGACATTCTTAAGCTCCAAATCCTTACCTCAGGATTTCAGATGAAGAAGAAGCGCCAGAATATTGCCATTTTGGCCAAAGGTTGTTTTCGCTATACAAACACAATGAATCCTGTTGTACTTCATGCTCCAAGTAAAGATTCAATGACCAATACCCTGGTTCTGACTGATGCTCTAAATCAAAAAGTGGAACATAGTACTATTAGATGGGAAGATTTGAGCTTTCCAGAAGAATGGGTCATTGAAACTCCTAGAGTTCCTATCTAGCGAGCAATCACCTCCGCTCAAATCAAAGATGCTATAAATTCTGCTATCCTTTCCTTCCCAAACCAACTCTCTAGGAACTCTACATGGCCAAAGCCCATATGACCTCCTCCTCCAGTACCTACTTTTTGTGTACATTCTTATTTACAGTCTTTAGCCAACCAAGTTGGAGATTTTCCTTTTTCCATTCAATGTCCTGATTGTACAGAACTCATTAGTTTATCTTCTCTTCCTACTTCTAGCATAGGTTCTACTGTTAGACCTCAACATAAGAACCATAATTCAAGAACAGAACTCCCTCCTGTCTCCACTTCTAAAGAGGTTTGTCCCCATCCACAATGCAATGACATTCCTTTTCCTCATGATTCTCATTGCCTGACAATTAGTCAAGATTTGTCAGAAGAAATTGAAACTAGACTAAAGCTTCCTTTTGCCAAAAATCTGAGAAAACCCTCTTCCACTGAAGTATACAAATTTCTCCGAAGAGAAAAAGGTTGTTCTAAAGACAGTATCTCTGAAGTATGGATGAAAAATATGTTAAATTGGGATCTCTTCACTCATCCAAGAGCACAATCATTTGCTGCTTCTACATCTCTATAGGAAAAGATAGACTTAGCAACCAAATGGAAGTCCTATATGGAAGAAAACAATATTTATCTTTCCTTTTATGAGTGGTATTTTACCCAGTTAAAATTGTCCTTACCTCAGCCCATCCCTGCTAGTCTTATTTCTTGTCCTGTCAAAGCCCTATCTCTTACAGATTTTCGCCAAGAATTAAAAGGGCTGAAGAATATTGCTGCTAAGAAGAAGGAGGCCGCAGAAAAAGAGGAAGAGAATGAACAGACATAAGAACAATGCAAAATATATCATCAGTCATACCATGTTCTTCTTACTTACAGAATTCAATATCTTCATTTCAGACTCAAAACTTTACTAGATACAGGGTCAGATTTAAATCTGATACATAAACAAGCAGTCCCTGTAGCATATTGGAGAAAAGTAGATCTCCAAGTTGCTAGATTGGGTAATACTCCCACAAAAATTGACTACTGCATTCCTAAGGCTACCTTGTGTATAGAAGACCACTGTTTTGACCTTAAATTTTATCTTGCAGAAATTCCCACTGCCTGTATATTAGGCACTTCTTTTCTAGCTACTGTCCACCCACATGGCACTACCCAAATTTCTCCTGAGCAAAAGGGCTACTTCATAACTCTCGGAGGCCAGAAACAAATAAATCTACCTTTTGTTTCTACCCCTAGGTGCATTACTGATGTTGAAATCCAGTTACTGAAAAATCTTCGCACCAAAGAAATAAAAGGATTGATGACCACCCTCCAGGTTGAAGAGAAATTAAAAACTCCTTTTCTGCAAGCCCACATCAAAGCCCTCAGAAAGAAATATGAAGCCTTAGTTTGTTCAGAAAATCCTACAGCTTTTTGGAGACAAAAGAAGCATGTGGTTTATCTTCCATATAAAGAAGATTATGTGGGAACTCCTTGTAAAAGCCGAGCTATTCCAATGAATACAGAATATCAAAATATCTGCTCTGAAGAAGTGAAAACTCTACTGGACAGAGGTCTTATCAGGAAATCAAATAGCCCATGGAACTGTTATGGTTTTTATGTAAATAAACATTCTGAACAGGTTAGAGGTATTTCCCGGCTTGTTGTAAATTATAAGCCACTAAATAAAGTGCTTGTCGATGACACTTATCCAATACCCAACAAAAGCAATCTTCTAACAAGAATTGCTGGAGCAAGAATCTTCTCCAAGTTTGATCTAAAGAGTGGGTTCTGGCAAGTCTCTATTGCAGAAAAAGATAAATTTAAGACTGCCTTTAATGTTCCCGCAGGACACTACGAATGGAATGTCATGCCATTCGGACTCAAACATGCTCCTTCTAAATTTCAGCGGGTAATGGATGAAGCCCTTCAAGCTTATTTTGATTGGCTCATTGTATATATCGATGATATATTAGTTTTTTCTTCTTCTATTGATCATCATTTCAAGAACCTTGAAATCTTTCTCAAGGCATGCCAAAAGGAAGGATTGGTTTTATCCAAGAAAAAAATGGAGCTCTTTCAGAAAAAAATCAAATTTCTTGGACATATTATTGAGAATGGACAAATCAGACTCTAATCCCATGCAATAGCTTTTGCTGATAAATTTCCTGACAAAATCCTGGATAAAACGCAACTACAAAGATTTTTAGGAAGTCTGAACTATGTCAGTCATTTTTATAAAGATTGTGCTAAAGATAGAAGACTTCTAAACCAAAGGCTACAAAATGAGCCTTCTCCTTGGACAGAAAGCCATACACAAGCAGTCAGGAACATTAAGGCAAAAGTTAGACAACTACCCATTTTGCATGTTTCAAATGATGATTTTGTCAAGATAGTTGAGACCGATGCTAGCCAAATCGGTTGGGGTGCTGTTCTTAAACAAAAGAATCCTCAAGGAAAATAAGAAGTCATCCAGTTTGCTTCTGGACTTTGGTCTTCTGCTGAACAAAATTATACAGTTCTAGAGAAAGAAATTAAAGCAGCCCTGAATGCTATACTTAAATTTGAGCTTTATTTGATATATAAGAAATGTATTCTCAGAACTGATGCTGCAGCAATGAATAAAGTTCTTCATAAAGAACTCAAAAATCCAGGAGATCATCGGTTTGCAAGATGGCAGGCTCTTTTAAGCAATTTTGATTTTTCTATTGAATATATCAAGGGTTCTTCTAACTCTTTGGCTGATTTTTTGAGCAGAGAAAATCTGCAAGTTATACCCCAAGCATTTGTTATCTCCATCCAGCTCAGAGAATCTAATGAACATATTGAAAATATTCCTGATAAAATGCCATGGGATGAATACCAACAGTTATGGGTTCCGAGATGGGGACTAAGGCACAAACAAACAATCAGCCAAGCTACAAACATGCTCTATTCCACTCTTGTTCCAGAGGTGAGGAGAATAGGTCCTTCAAATTTGTTGGCCCCTATTATCCAACAAAATAAACAACAAGCTCTACAGCCAGGTTTACATTTGACAGAATGGTTCCATGATATAGATCCAATCTGGCAAATTGAAAATGAAGAGAAAAAGGAAAAGTATTATTGTCTAAATCATCCCAGGACTCTTTTTCAATGGCCTTAACAGAATCATGATATCATCTTTCTTGAAACCTGCTACAATTATAATGACTATGTGAGCCTCTGGTGGAAGTTCTTATTCCAGGAAGACACCTATTTTATTGTAAAATTTGGTTGTGTCCAGTCCGCAACAAATTTTAATCCTCCATCTTGGCTTTTTACTTGGTGGCAAGAGTTTGGAATAAACAAAGAAGAGGTTGATCCCCAAGCCATCTCTCGATTTTTCCATATTAACCTGGTTCGGGACTTAAATTCAAGGACCCAATGATCAAGAATTATTTCAAATATATCTCCAAAATCATTGGCAATGGGGTGTTCGGATCCAAACATTACTTCAGCAGCGTAACGGGTAGATTTTGTGGGTCCCATCAATCCCAACATGTGTCACACAGGGGCATGCTACATTATTACCATGACTGAATACCTAACTCGATGGGTCAAAGTTGAACCAGTCAAAGATTGTACAACAAAAATGGTGACGTGCTTCATTTTTTAGAATGTCATCACCAGATTTGGTTGTCCAAGGGTGTTCATGAGCAACTAGAGGTTGTATTTCCGGAACGATACTATTCAACAACTCACTCAATATTTCATGACCCATCACCACAAAATCACTCCCTATCACCCTCAAGCTAATGGTATGGTTGAAGCTTTTAATAAAATTTTAGAGCATGCATGCTTTAACCAAATTTTGTAAAGTGACATGTGATGAATGGTATCAATGAATCCCAATAGTATTATGGGCTTATATAACATCATGCAAAAGGATGAAAAATCACACTCCATTCAGATTGGTCCATGGAAAAGAAGTGGTCATGCTGCTAGATTTTTTTGTTCCTATCCTCTAAGTCACCCTAGCAACCCAAATGACAGATGACCACTCCCTTTAGCACATGTTAGATGAGCTCATGGAACTAGAGGAGGATTGAACGATAGTTGGATTCATCCAAGTAGTTGAAAATGAAATACGTAAGGCATGTCACGATCACAACATCCATTAGAAGATCCTCCAGTCGATCTCTTTAGTTTTTTTATAAGAAAACAAATATTTACAACATCCTATCAAGCTACGCATGTAATGGCTGGATCCTTTTAGGCTAGTATACATCAATGAGACTGGTGTCACCAAGATGAAAACCTTACAAGTATAACCACTCAAGGGACTCATTAATGGAAATAGGTTGAAGGTCTACTATAGATCGCACGGGTCAACCATCATTCATCTCCTCTATTAGCTTTGAATGTGAGTAGAATAGGTTTATCATAGGATTTACAAAAGGTATCACATATCCTAGTTGGCATAATTTAGCTTTTTGATAGCACAACATTCACATAAGTCAAAGGACTCAATAGATTGAATTGTTTTTTGTAGATTATCCAAATTTCCAAATCAGGATGATACTTCACCATAAGTACAAGGTCCTTGTTATCGCGGAAACTGTAGGTTGGGAAAATTCTGACCCAATCCAATGGATGAAGATAACGGTGGGAGGGTCTACCCACTTTCACCTCAAATAAACCCTCCCCTTGCTTTAGTGAAGGAAGAATTGAACACAAGGGGGGAGTCTCGAGTGACCCTGGGGGGAAATGAGATGGAAAGTGAGACTATGGAAGTAATTCCCCTATAGGTCAAGTTGCTAAGTGGAGAGTGGCTTGACAATGAGATTCGAAGGTGGTTTATTGTTTCCAAATGTTTGAGTACCTATAGAATATGGTTGTACCTGCCCAAGACATAATAAAATGAAAGATACAAACTAAACAATCCAAATGGACAATCAATTTAAGCTTGTTGTCCCTATTTGCAGCAGTCAACAAAAATATATATCAACAAGTAAAATATAGTTAGTTACTACATATTTAACCATCTAAATTTTCAATTAATTATTGGACAATGAAGTACTAAAACAATAGATAACTTTCCAATACTTAAGCATGAACATTGACGACAATTAGGGCTACCAAATGAAGTTATAAACAACGTATTAGGGAAGCCTTGTAGCTGTAGAAAAAAATTGCTACAATAGCAAGTTCCAACCATAAAAATCAACAAGTAATCTATCAAAAAGATATCTCATAACCAATAGAACATTAATCCAGGTTTAGAAGTCATTTTTCATAGTTGAAAAGTGAGTAAATGATGAAAGAAAGTGAATTTTGTTGCAGCCATAAAGGCTGTAGCATTAAATTTGTTGCAACAATGAAATCCTTGGCTAAAATAGGACACCCTTAGGGAACAAGAAAGATTATAACATGTAGAAAAGATTCCAACTTTAACAATTTCGATATCTTGTAATTCTATGTATCCCAATGCAATGATTTTATTTCTCCAATGCGAGAGATTAGTGCCTTTAACTATTGGGTTATGGAGTATTTAAAAATGAAAGAGTTAGTTGTGCTACTTCCTTGTGGGTGTATGCCCTTTTACTCCCCAAGGAAAGCAATACTAGCTACGGAAAACCCTAGGAGGGTGTAAACCCTATTAATCCTCCTAGAATTCCTTTATGAAACAAATTATTCCAAGAAAAATATGATGGGCTTAGTGGGGTTGTATGCTTTTATACTCCCCAAAATGTTAGCAAATTAACCTTGTTACCAAGAAAATAAGAAATAACATGAAATATTCCTTACCTAGTCCAAGCATTAACAAGATAAACTCCTTTTAACCAAGAAAATCCATCATAAAAGAAAGAAATAGCCTTCAACAAAGATAGTGCCTTACTTCTTCATCTAATAGCCAAATAAAACCATAGCAATAAATATTATCAAGAGAGATAGACAAAATTTCCAAGCAAGGTGCAAATTTCAGCCAAGAATTCTCTCCAAGATGGGAGAGTTATGATCAAATGAGATAGAAATGATATTTATTTATACAAAAACCTCTAATAAGAGTTTGTCCACAAAACTTAGCGTAAACCACAAAGTAAGGGGACAACAACCCTTAATTTTCCCCTTTACAATTTAAAATTCAAATTTAAGTTTAAAAAATGCACAATAGAAACCCTAAGGTGATGTCATCCATCTAAGTGTGACGTCTTGACCCCTTGAGCAAGTGGTTGGAGTAGAAGGTTGAGGTCCTTGGGGCTATAGCCTCCTCAAGTCATCTCCCACCAAATTGTGCCAAGTGTAAATGAGTAGCAACTCTACCACCACAAACTCAACCCTAGGTGACATCAATCCCTCTTTGTATGGCGTTTTGGCCCCAAGAGTAAGTCATTGCACAATAAAGAGGTTGGGTTAGGTATTTTATGGTGTCATCTTAGGCCTCCAAAGGAAATCATCATCATTTGATATGCGGGCCCTGGTATCCAACCTGTGGGATTCAAGCCCCAAGGAAGCAATCCCCAAGGAAGCCTAAGCAAGGTTTTTTCTTCCAAATATGTCCACCAACTAGGTCATGCAAAGACAATGAATACGCCCTCCAAGGATCTCAAATCAAATACATCATGATGATTAAATCAAATAAAAAAAAGAGCCATCCAAGCATGTACATCCAAACTACCTCGTCAAAATAAACAAGTGCTCAAATAGCCTATGTAATTTGCCAAGTTTAGGTATGGGAAAGTTGACAAAGTGACCTATTGTGTGAATTGTACCTCAAGTTTAGGAGTGTTTCCCAAGTGGACCTTTCTCTAAGTCATGTGGAAGAAGTGATATGGATGGGGGAAATACTCTTGGGCATGGGTTTCATTCCATACAAGGGATTGTAGCATCTTATTTATGGGTTCCTTTGTAGAGGGTGTGTTTCACCTTCGTTTTCAATGCAACCTTTTTCCAAGCCCATTTATTTCCTTTTATTCTTTTAAGATGTTTCCAGGTTGAATCCAAGGTGGGAATTCTACCTAAGCATGAAAAAAAGTGCCCACCTTGACTCTATCATGATCATATTATGCTTCTCCAAGTTGAAAACATGTGTGGGGCTTCTACCTAAGCATGAAAAATAGTTCCCACACATGCTCCACCTTTATTGGAATTTTGTATTAGTTATTTTTTTGTGGGTCCCATCAGTTTCTTATGAGAGACATTTTATTGTCCTCGGGATCCCTGGGTGAGAATATAAAAGGTTCATGATTGTATTTTATCTTTTGTAAGATACAAGCCTCTGGGCCTTCAACCCCTTCTTCCCATGCGTTAGTGAGTATAAATTTACAAATTCAAAACATTTTGTTTTTTAATTGTTGAGTCTTGTAGTCATGACCATGTGTCAAGGTCCTAGGATTAGTGTCCCATGACAAAATTTTTGGGTTTATTCACCTATGATTCAAATTTGTGGTTTTTATTGGGTCATGTTTAAGGGAGTTAGAGTATCATTCCAAGTCATAGGTGAAGTGGTTAGTCTTGTCCAAGGTCAAGTGAGTTCGCCACATAGTCATTTGTCATGATCATTTGAAAGGGTGGGTCTTAAGTTATTATATTATGTCTTCAAAGAGTCATAGGAGCATGTTATCACATGTACTAAAGGTGATCCATATTTTATGAGTAGAAAAAAATGAATATAGATTATTATCAAAAGATGATTAAAACAGAATAACATATATACAGTAAAATTGGTTTCTATTCAATAAGGAAATAAGCTGAAACTGTAAAATGCAGCGGAAAACAAGCTTGCTAGAATGGTGGTGACTTATCTCTGAGAAGAGATGTGACGACTATGCTCATTAGCAAGAAGATGAATACAATGAGGCTCTGAAGGAATTTTTAAAATAAAGATGAATGCCAAAACCCTAGATATCAAAAAACCTAACCTTAGGAGATGAAGCACCAAAAGTCATGTGGGCCCCGTTGGGGTAAGTTAGTACATCAAATTCTTGGGGTCGTAACTTTTTCATATGATCTTCGTTTTAGGCGCACGATAGCCCGTTGGAAAGGTCTAACCAAGAAAAATGTTTTTTGAATGGCCCAGGTAAGTACTTTAGGCATTCAACTAGGCCCCAAATCCTCAAAAAGCGTCGTTTAGGGCCTCAAAACGACCCCAAAAGTTTGGAACCCGAAAATTTGTTGAAAAACTGCCAAGGTGGAAAACTATTTTTCAAGCCAGTGGAATATGTGGGTGGCCACTGATATCCACATAGATAAATCCTACCTCCTTATGAAGAAATGGTCTCAATTGCGTTGATTTACGCCATCAAATGAGGAAATTTATATTGAATTTGGCCCCGGGTGAGCCACTTGCCTTGGTGCAGGAGCTACCCATATTTAACAACTTGATAAAGATGGATCCTATACTGGCGAGTTCCCTTGAATTTTTTTTCCAAGTTTTGATCACTAGATGCATGTTGTATGCAGTCGGGGTTGAGATTTGTTGGTTTCAACTATTCTACTACCTCTGAGGTGTTGAATAATGGTGGGAAATAAGGCCGAAGGAGATCCACGTTGAAAACTAGGTGTAGGCCAAGGAAAGGAGGAATGTTGAGCTTAAAATAATTATCACCCACAACCTTGATGATGGTGTATGACCCATAATGGAGTGGGTGAAGCTTCTGATGGGGTTTTGTAAGGCGTTCTTTCTACAAGTGCAACCAAACCTTTTCACCCACCTGAAACTTATGTGGCACCTGGTGTTGATCATGGCACTGCTTGTACTTGTCATTAGAATTTTGTAGGATATCCTAAACCTTTTGGCAGATGTGATGGATCCACTCAATGAACCAGGTGGCTTTGTCAACTTCAGTTGGAGCAGGAGATGAGTCGGTCAAGGTGACCACAAGGGATACTACAACATCTATGGGACCCAATGGTTGGAATCCCAACCCCACCTGAAAGGGGCTATGGTTAGTTGAGCTATGCAGGGCTCGGTTGTTGCTATGATAGACATAGGGAAAACTCTCATCCCATGTGTGAGGGTTATTGGAATTATACATGCATAGGATATGCACGATCATTCGATTTATGACATCGATTTGGCCATCTGTTTGGGGGTGGAAGGAAATGGATTTGGTGAGCTTGGTGTCCAGTAGTGACCAAAGTCTTGACCAAAATGTGTCGAGAAATCAACTGTCTTGATATGAGACAATGGTTTGTGGGATTTAAAATTGTACCCAGACTTGTTCAAAGAATATCTTGGCAGTGGCCTCTGTTTTGATGCTCTTCTTGCAGGTGACCATAATCGCCATCTTAGAAAAGTGATCAACAACCACAAAAACACAGTCATTTCCCCGCTTGGTGGATGGGAGGCCCAACATGTAGTCCATTGAGATGGATTCCCATGGACTGTCAGGAGTAGGAAGAGGGGTGTACAAGCCCTATTTCTTAGTGGTCGGTTTGGAAATAGCGCAGGCAATGCAAGACCTAATATACTTGCTGACCTCTTGTCAAAGTTATGGCTAGTAGAAATTTTTTTACAACATTGCCATTGTCTTTTCGATGTTGAAGTGTCCTGCCACCCGACTGCAGTGGGATTCCTAGATCAGCTTGGTGCACTCGCTTGATGGAACACGGATATGGCCCAAATGACAACAGCCCATCCTGAAGATGGAAATTATTGACAACTACGTTTGCGCCCAACATTTGGTAGGTGGTGGCGAAGTCCAAGTCTATCTCATAGATTTGGGGCCATCCAGAGGTCTTATGGTGATAAGACTAGCACCATGGTGAGTGTCACAACTGACAGTCTGTTGAGGCAATCAACGACGCGATTGATGCTTCCTATTTTATACTTGATGTTGAGGTGGAATTGCTGCAAGTATGTGGACCACTTCTGATGGCGGTCATTCTACAATTTCCCTTGTGTCTGCATGAACTACAGTGGCTTATGATTAGTGTGGATGATTGTTTCCTTCCTAATAATGGAATGTCTCCACTGGCAGTCGGATTTCACAATGGAGTACATTTCTTTTTCATAAGTAGGGTACTTACGGATAACATATGATAGTGACTCACTATGATGGGCCACAGGGTAGCCATGCTGAGTGAGAATGGCGCCCACAACATAGTCTCAAGCATCTGTCTCGATCTTAGAGGGATGTTGCAGGTCTAGTAGTGAAATTACTTGGGCTGAGCATAAGCGCTACTTCAAGTAATTAAACACTTATTGTTATGATCGACCCCACACAAATTTATCCTTACCACCACCCCTTGTTATTTGGCTAAGGGTCCATGCAATATGGGAGAATCCCAACACGAACCTGAGGTAGAAATTAGTAAGGCCCAAGAAGCTCTGAAACTCAGTGACTGTGGTTGGGGATGGCCAGTCATGAATAACTTATATCTTGGATGGATCCACATGTATGCCAAGCTGATCAATGATGCAACCTAGGTAATGGACCCTGTCCATGTTGAATGATCATTTTTCCAAGTTGGTGTATAGCTTGTGATGCCGCAAGCTGTGCACAACCTATTGAATATGTTGCAAGTGTTCTACACAAGTCTTAATGTAAATGAGAATTTCATCTAGATACACCACTACAAAATTATTGGTGAATGGTCGTAGGATATCGTCCATAATCCTCATGAAAGTGGTTGGAGAATTTGTCAAACCAAAGGGCATGACCAACCATTCAAAAATACCTTCCTTTGACTTGAAGGCAATCTTCCATACATATGTCTATTCTATCGGGACCTAGTGGTATTCAGACTTCAGATCAATCTTACTGAAGTATTTGGCCCCCATGAGCTTATCAAGGAGGTCTTCGATTTGAGGAATCAGGTACCGGTTTCTGACTGTCATTTTATTCAAGGCTCGGTAATCAATGGAGAGTTTCCAGGTTTCATCTTTCTTTTGTACCAACACGATTGGGCTCTCACAAGGTGATGATATGGGATGGATGTGCCCCTTGTGGAGTAGTTCTTGGATCTGTCACTTAATCTCCTCATTCTCTAACAGAGAGAAACGATAGACTGGACCATTGGTAAGTGGTGCATTGGGGGTTAGATTGATGGGGTGCTTGACCTAACAATGCAGAGGTACCCTGATAGGTGAGGAGAAGATATCTAAGTATTGTTCCACGACCTTATATACTTGATTTTGTTGTGTGGAGAGGTCAGCCGCGGAGACCCTGGATGTGGCTGCGATCTTTCACTCATTCTGAGAGAGAATCATGAAGAAGACAAGCTTCCCCGTCTGAGAGATGACCTTCCTACATTGCTTGACAAAGATCAAGGAAATAGAACTAGGTGGGATTGCCTTGGGTATCATGTACAATTTCTTGTTCAAACTAATAATAACACTGCGAGGCCTAGACTCATACACAACATGGTGTTTCCATAAATATGGTTGGCCCAAAATAACATTACAAACTTAGAGAGGGGAAACATCACACAATACCTCATCTTTGAAGGGCTTGATGTCGTATGAAAGGTGAAATTGTTGGTTTACATGGATGTCACTTCATTGGCAGATCCATCCAATGGTGTAGGGTTGTGGGTGTGGTGTTTTCGGTAGGGTGAGTCACTTGACAACCTATTTTGAGATGAGGTTCTTCTAGCTACCTCTATCAACAATGAAGTGCAGTGGGGTACCCTTCACCCACATATGTGAATGAAAAAGGAGCTCGCCTTCCTCTGGCTCATCTGGTTCAATGAAATGGATCTTGGTGGTAGCAACGGTAGCACTGGGTTCTGCGTCAATGATCTATATCCCCCTTTATTCTTTTGAATCAGAGTCGAAACCCGCATCTGATTTAGAGGCTTTAACCTCATTCACCAATGATTGCTTTGAGCAGAAATCAACAATGTTATTCCAGGGGATCTTATGGAAGTCGCACCACTTCCTGGTATCTTTCTTTGTCTATCCAGTGTCCTTCTTTTCTTGTGGCCTAGACTAGTTGTCCTGAGGTGGTCCGTCTTTTCCATGTCCTTTGTTCTGTGGGTTGGGTCTGCCTTTTCTTGGATTTTTCCGTGCGAGGTTCCCAAGCCCAAATTGCAGTGTCTTTTGTTTGAGCTTCTACTCAATTTTGATGGCATATCGGTAGGCCGCACCCAAGGATGAGATGTCCAAAAACTCCATTTAGGCCTGGATGTATCTATGCATACCGTCGTGATAATTGAGCACTAGATGTCACTTAGAATATTTGATACCCGACTTGGTGCACAAGGTATGGAAGATATTTGTGAACTTGGGCATTGCTTGGTCTCTTTCCTACCTCAGTGTGGTCCATTTCGTGTACAGGTCATAATAACTTCCAACATGGTAGTATTTTTCCTTAATAGCATCCCTAAAGGACTCCCAAGTGACCGCAGCTGTAAATAATGAGGGTTCCTCTGTTTCCTTTTGCTTGCAGAAATTTTCCCACCAATATTTGACATGGGGAATGACTTTGAGGAGCGCAAAAGTAATGTTTTGTCCATTTGAGAAGTTATGAATAGAGAAATACCCTTCTAGTAGATTCAACCATTTGTCTACAACATCTATGTCTATCTGACCTTCAAATATAGGAATATTAAAGTTGTTTTGCACATTGAAGGGGGAGGAGCCTCCATTTGAGGAAGATGTGTCATCTAGTGGTAGCCATCGAAGGATTTGCGCAAAAGTATCCACCATCTCGTTCCTTTGTTGCATGAGGGATTCCTCGATCAACATTTTGAATGGATCTCCTATCCCGTCGTCTTTCTTTTCTCTCGCCATGAGAGGTCGCTTGGGCGTGAGAGATATTTTTTCCTCAAGAGAAACAAGCTAGAAACCTAATTATTTGTACCCTAACCTTGTTGGGGACATGCATTAAGAAATAAAAGGAGCAGACTACTCTAATATCACTAATCTGGATTTTATGAGCAGAATGAAATGAATACATATTATTATCAAAAGATGCTTAACACAGAAGAGATGTGACGGATGCACTCATTCGCAAGAAGATGGCTACAATGAGGCTTTGAAGGCATTTTTACAATAAATATGAATTCCAAAACCCTAGACATCCAAAAACCAAACCTTAGGAGATGAAGCGCCAAAAGTCATGTGGGCCCCCTTGGGGTAAGTTAGTACATCAACTTCCCGAGGTCGTAACTTTTGCATATGATCTATGTTTTATGTGCATGATAGACCATTGGAAAGGTCTAATTGAGAAGAACGTTTTTTTTACTAGCCTAATTTAGTTCCTTTATCATTTACTTGGGTCCCAAATCCCTAAAAAACTTCGTTTAGGGGCTCAAAACGATCCCAAAAGTTTGGAACGCAAAAACTGTTGAAAAACTACCAAGGTGGAAAACTGTTTTTCGAGCCAGTGGAATAGGTGGGTCACCATCGATATCCAACTGGATCAAAAGGTTTCATAGGTTTCCCAATCTAAATTTTACCTCTTAAATATGTGCAACCAATTAGTTCAAATTCATTGCGAAACCTCCTGGTTTTTCGCAGTGACTAATTGTCAATGTCAAATCACTTAAAATATACCCTATCTCCATAATGGTCAAGAAATCATGGGAAAAAGGTCACGGGATTCAATGTTGTCCTTTTTAATCAGGTTTTTATGGTCATGTGTTATTTCCTATTTAAAATTATCAAAACTGTGATTTGCTGCGAAACTGTGATTTGCTACGAAACTGCAATTTGCTACGAAATTTCATGTCGTTGACTATTTTTGCATTTAACTTGAAGCTCATATTACAAGTAGATGGTGATTTCTCTCAAAAAACTGAAAGAAATTTTTCTTAATAACGGGTTCATATACGAAAAAATCTCTCATTTTTTGCACAGGTGTCATGGTTTGGGAGATTCTAAGGGATCTTTACAACCTATTTTTACAGATTTTCGCCAAATTTAATTAGTTAAAAACAATATCCTAAAAAATAGGAGTTAGCTTGTAACACCTTCTTGAATGTGAAACCCTTAATATTTTGACTCTATTGAGTTTGAAATTAATGTAATGCTATATATTGTAATAAATAACAAGGTGAATGGGTTCAAGAGTGTGAAGGGGAACCATTGTGCTTGTAACAATTTTTTGAATTCTGAAGGTAATCAATATAGAAGTAAAGAATTGTATTTCCTGAGATTCATGTGTTAGTATCTTGAAGTTGTGTTTTATCTTGTGTTTATTCTCTCTGGTCTCATTTTATCGTTTCAATACTATGTTCTTCAATTTTTAATTGGAAAGAGTAATGCATAATTCATCCTATGGTGCTCTGTCTTAGAGCAATTAAACATTTCATCATTTTCCTCTAAACCTGTATTGGAATTCATTCAGAGATAAATGCTCTAATGCAGTGGGATATTTTTCTATAATCTTCCACCATCCTACAATGATATTTTGTGACTGATAGATATTAGCTACATTTCCTCAGTTACTTGACCATTCACCCACTAGTAATTGATTACCTGATCTAATTTTCTGTTTTGACTCCATGCCCAATGGTAGTATTTTATAGCTCTGCCACCACAACTATTTTGAAACCTATTCATATAAATAATATATATCCATTTTTCTCAACAATAACTAGTCATACAAAGAGAGAGTTTAAGAGAGATCCCTCATTGTATTGGAAGGGCTAGCTTCCAATCTGTAAGTGGGGTTGAAGGTTACTTTTCATATTTGTAAACCACCATTAAAACCTTGCTCTTACCTATTGATATGGACATTGTATTACAAATATCATTGAGGGATCCCCCTCTGGATTGAATGGGCCAGCTTTCAGTCCTAAAGTAGGTTTGAGGTTACCTATGGGTTTTCCTCCTACAACAAGGGAAATTACAAAGTGATAAAATTTCGGCGTCGCTGTCGGGGAACGGATGTGAAATCTTCCCTAGGAAAGAATGACTAAGTTTTAGAGATGATTCCTGAGGGTAGGCAGAGAATCAAACATCAAGATTAGTTATAACATTTTTTACCCTTGCGACTCCATTTTCAGAAGAATCCATATTTCAAAGTTTTAATGGCGACTCCATTGTTAGAATGATTCATAACTTAAGGAATTCACTGGTGACTTCAATGGGCTATGAGGGATTCAGATACTGCTAATATCATTTCAAGGTATGCATGCTTGGAATTCTCATAAATTTATGGTTTCCCTAATCCTTTACCTAAGGATGAATATTTTTTAAGGAATGGTCCAAAATTTAGTGGAGAGGATTTGAGTTTGACTTTGAAACATGTTTCAAATTTTCGTGAATTTACTGAGCTTCTTAGAGTGAAATATGAAGATGTATTCATCATATTTTTTTATGACTCATTCCAAGGAAAGTGCAGAATTTGGTTTGAAGGTTTACCTACTAAATCTATAAGATATTTTTCATCTTTTTGGATTATCTTTCTGTAAACATGGATGGAGAAAAAATAGTTTTTGGTATCCCCTATTTACATTCAAGGTTTTAAAGAATGGAATGATATGTACACTAATGATGAAGTGGAAGAAATGTTTTCTTCATTTTTGTATTCTTATTTAGATTCATGCAAATGTAGCTCAAAAGATACGATCCATTTTCTAGATGAGTTTGCTAAGGACATTGAGCTAAGACTTCAAACTTTAAAAGATTAGCAAATATCCCAAATTCTTCCATTATAAGGTCTTTCTTTTGAAGTTTCATTTCAGCAGAAGAAAAAAGACACATTGTTTCTTTTTCCCTTTGATATTGAGGATGAAGAATGTTTTGATTTGGATCATGAATTTGAAAACTTACAGCTGGAACCATATGTTTAAAAAGAAAACACACATGAATAGTGAAAATATGATAATCAAATTGCAGAATACTTTGAGGATCAACAAAATTAATTTGGCTTCTATGGTTTTCATGATCCTGTAGCTGATTATATGGAGGAATTTTTAGTCTGAACTCTAAGCCATGTTTTCACTATGAATACCAGATCCATCATCAGTTGCTTTTTCCATTACAATGTCCATCTTTGATTTTGTTCAAACACAGTCAAGGAGTCCAATTACTTGAGCAACTTCTTCATTGGTTGCATGGTAATTTTTGTATCACTTGATTGAGAAATAATTTTAAACAACTTAGAATAGGAGTTGTACATAAATAAGATCATTCCACGAGCATTTCATTTCCATTTTAGATTGGGTTTGTAGTTTGTGTTCAACTTGTTAGTTTTTCATACTTCAATAAATGAGCAGGGAAACTCTCATGATAGCATGAACGTGCCATATTTTGCAAGCACATGTTAACTACAGTGTATCATGGACATACCACAAGTTGCAGGTTGAAGGATGTGACAAGGTTCAGAATGAGAAATGGATGAAAGATACTAGACTACGGTGTTCTTTTATACCTCACAAGGAGGATATCATCCCCATTGGAACATATGTTAGTGAGTATAAATTTACAAAGTCAAAACATTTTGTTTTGTCACTATTGAGTCTTGTAGTCATGACCATGTGTCAAGGTCCTAGGATTAGTGTCCAATGACAAAAATTTTGGGTTCATTCACCTATGATTCAAGTTTTTGGTTTTCATTGGGTCATGTCTAAGGGAGTTAGAGTATCATTCCAAGTCATAGGTGAAGTGGTTAGTCTTATCCAAGGTCAAGTTAGGTTGTCACATAGTCTTTGTCATCATTTGAAAGGGCGAGTCTTAAGTTATTATATTATGTCTTCAAAGAGTCATGGGAGCATTTTATCACATGTACTAATGGTTTCATAGATTTCCCAATCTAAATTGTACCTCTTAAATATGTGCAACCAATTAGTTCAAATTCACTGCGAAACCTCCTAGCTTTTCGTAGCGACTAATTCTCAATGTCAAATCACTTAAAAATACCCTATCCCTGTAATGGTAAGGAAATCATGGGAATAAGGTCATGGGAGTCATTTTTTTCCTTTTCAATCAGTTTTTTATGTTCATGTGTTATTTTTTCTTTAAAATCATCAAAACTGTGATTTGTTGTGAAACTGTGATTTGTTGCGAAACTGCAATTTGCTGTGAAATGTTTTGTAGCTGACTGTTTTTGAAGTTAACTTCAAGCTTAGATTCTGAGCATATGGTGATTGATATAAAAAAAAATGAAAGATTTTTTTCTTAAGAACAGGTTCATCAACACAAATCTCTCTCTGTCGTTTCACATGTGTCATGGTTTGGGATATTCTAAGGGATCTTTACAACCTATTTTTACATATTTTCACCAAATTTAATTAGGTAAAAACTAAATCCTAAAAAACAGGAGTTAGTTTGTAACTCCTTCTTGAGTGTGAAACCATAAATATTTAGACTCTATTGAGTCTTAAAGTAATGTAATGCTATACATTGTAATAAATAACAAGGTGAAGGGGTTCAACAGTGTGAAGGGGAACTATTCTACCTGTAACAATTTTTTGAATTCTGAAGGTAATCAATATAGAAGTACAAAATTGTATTTCCTTAGATTCATGTGTTAGTATCTTGAAGTTTTGTTTTCGCTTATGTTTATTCTCTCTTGTCTCATTTTATCGTTTCAATACTATGTTCTTCAGTTTTTAATTGGAAAGAGTAATGCATAATTCATCCTATGGTGCTCTATGTTAGAGAAATTAAACATTTCATCATTTTCCTCAAAAACTACATTGGAATTTTTTCACAGCTAAATGCTCTAAAGCAGTGGGATATTTTTCTATAATCCTACACCATCCTAGAATTATATTTTGTGACTGATAGATATTAGCTACCTTGCCTCGGCTACTTGATCATTCACCCACTAGTTATTGATTACCTGATCTAATTTTTAGTTTTGACTACATTCCTAATGGTAGTCTTTTCTTAGCTCTACCACCACAACTATTTTAAAACCTATTCATCTACATAAGATCTAGCCATTGTTACCAACAATAACCAGTCATACAAAGACTAAGTTTAAGAGAGATCCCTCTCTTGATTGGAAGGGCTAGATTCCAATCTGCAAGTGAGTTTGAATGTTACTTTTTATATTTGTAAACCACCATTAAGACCTTGTTCTTACCTATTGATCTGGCCATTGTATAACAAATCTCATTGAGGGAGCGCCCTCTAGATTGAAGGGGCCATTTTTCATTCCTAAAGTAGGTTTGAGGTTACCACTAGGCTTTCCTCCTACAATGAATGTAAATTACATAGTGATAACATTTTGGCACCGTTTTCGGGGAACAAATGTGAAATATTCCCTGGGAAAGAATGACTAAGTTTCATAGATAATTCATGAGGGTAGATAGAGAATCATACATCAACATTAGATGTTATATTTTTTTACCCTGACGACTCCATTTTCAGAAGAATCTAGATCAAAGTTTTAATGGCAACTCCATTGTCAGAATGATTCATTGCTTGAGGAATTCACTGGTGACTTCACTGGACTATGACGGACTCAAATACTTCTACTATGATTTCAAGGTATGCATGATTGGACTTCTCAGAAATTTATGGTTTCCCTAATACTTTACCTAAGGATGAATATTTTTTAAGGAATGGTCCAAAATTTAGTGGAGAGGATTTGAGTTTGACTTTGAAACATGTTTCAAATTTCCATGACTTTACTGATCTTTTAGAGTCAAATATGAAGATGTATTCATCATAATTTTTTATGACACATTCCAAGGAAAGTGTAGAAGTTGGGTTGAAGGTTTACCTGCTAAATCTATAAGATATTTTCATCTTTTTGGATTACCTTTATGGAAACATGGATGGAGAAAACAGAGCTTGTGGAAACCCCTATTTCAATTAAAGATTTTAAAGAATGGAATGATATGTACACTGATGATGAAGTAGAAGAAAAAATTTCTTCATTTTGTTTTTCTTATTTAGATTCATGCAAATGTATCTCAGAAGATAAGATCCATTTTCTAGATGAGTTTGATAAGGACATTGAGCTAATACTTGAAACTTTAAAAGATCAGGAAATATCCCAAATTCTTCCATTACCAGGTCTTTCTTTTGAAGTTTCATTTCAACAGAAGCAAAAGGACACATTGTTGTTTTTTCCCTTTGATATTGAGGATGAAGAATGTTTTAATTTGGATCATGAATTTGACAACTTACATTTCAAATCATATGTTGAAAAAGAAAACACACATGAACAGTTCAACTACGATAATCAAATTGCAGAATACTTTGAGGATCAACAAACATAATCTGGCTTCTATGGTTTTTATGATCACGTAGTTGATTATATGGAGGAATTTTTCATCCTGAACTCTCATCCATGTCTTCACTATGAATACTAGATATATCATCAGTTTCCTTTTCCATTATGGTGTTCAACTTTGATTTTTTTCAAACACAGTCAAGGAATCCAATTAATTGAGCAACTTCTTGATTGGTTACATTGGAATTTTTGTATCACTTGATTGAGTAGTAATTTTCAGAAGCTTAGAATAGGAGTTGTACATAAATAATCTCATCCCGCGAGCATTTAATTTACAATTTAGATTGGTTTTGTAGTTTGTGTTCAACTTGTTAGTTTTTTAGACTTCAATAAATGATCAGGGTTACTCTCGGGATAGAATGAGCGGACCATATTTTGCAAGCACAGGTTAACTACAATGCATCATGGACAGACCACAAGTTGTAGGTTGAAGGATGTGACAGGGTTCAGAATGAGAAATGGATGAAGGATACTAGTCTACGCTGTTATTTGCTACCTCATAGGGAGGATAACATCCCCATTGGAGCATATGTTAATGAGTATAAATTTACAAAGTCAAAACATTTTGTTTTGTCAATCTTGAGTCTTGTAGTCATGTTCGTGTGTTAAGGTCCTAAGATTAGTGTCCCATGACAAAAAGTTTGGATTCATTCACCTATGAGTCAAGTTTGGTGTTTTGATTGGGTCATGTCTAAGGGATTTAGAGTATCATTCCAAGTCATAGGTGAAGTGGTTAGTCATATCCAAGGTCAAGTCAGTTTGTCACATAGTCCTTTGTCATCATTTGAAAGGGTGAGTCTTAAGTTATTATATTATGTCTTAAAAGAGTCATGGGAGAATTTTATCACATGTAATAAAGTTTCATAGGTTTCCCAATCTAAATTGTACCTCTTAAATACATGCAACCAATTAGTTCAAATTCCTTGTGAAACCTCCTAGCTTTTCATAGCGACCAATTATCAATGTCAAATCACTTAAAAAATACCCTATCTCCGTAACGTTCAAGAAATCATGGGAATAAGGTCATGGGAGTCAATTTTTTTCCTTGTCAAACAGGTTTTTATTGTCATGTGTTATTTACTCTTTAAAATCATCAAAACTGTGATTTGCTACGAAACTGCAGTTCGTTGCAAAATTTCTTGTAGCTAACTGTTTTTGCGGTTAAATTCAAGCTCATATTTCAAGCATATGGTGATTTATCTCAACAAAATGAAAGAGGTTTTTATTAATAACATGTTCATATACACAAACCTCTCTCAGTTTTTGTACAGGTGTCATGGTTTGTGATATTCAAAGGGATATTTACATTCTGTTTTTATATATTTTCACCAAATTTAATTAGATAAAAACTAAATCCTTAAAAATAGGAGTTAGTTTGTAACTCCTTCTTGAATGTGAAACCCTAAATATTTTGAATATATTGAGTTTGAAATTAATGTAATGCTATATATTGTAATAAATAACAAGGTGAAGGGGTTCAAGTGTGAAGGGGAACTATTGTGCCTGTAACAATTTTATGAATTTTGAAGGTAATCAATATAGAAGTACATAATTGTCTTGCCTAAGATTCATGTGTTAGTATCTTGAAGTTGTGTTTTCTCTTATGTTTATGCTCTCTTGTATCAGTTTATCATTTCAATACCATGTTCTTCAATGTTTAATTGGAAAGAGTAATGCATAATTCATCGTATGGTGCTATGTGTTATAGCAATTAAACATTTCATCATTTTCCTCTAAAATTGCATGGGAATTCATTCATTGATAAATGCACTAATGCAGTGGGATGTTTTTATATAATCCTCCACCATCCTACAATGATATTTTGTGACTGGTAGATATTATCTACTTTTCCTCAGTTACTTGATCATTCACCCACTAGTTATTCATTACCTAATCTAATTTTCATTTTTGACCCCATGCCCAATGATAATATTTTCTTAACTCTACCATCACAACTATTTTAAAACATATTCGTCTACGTTAGATCTGGAAATTGTGCTCAATAATAACCAATCATATAGAGAATGAGTTTAAGAGATATCCATCTCTGGGCTGGAAGGGATAACTTCCAATCTGCAAGTGGGTTTGAAGGTTACTTTTTAGATTTGTAAACCACCATTAAAACCTTTCTCTTACCTATTGATCTTTCCATTGTATAACAAATCTCATTGAGGGATCCCCCTCTGGATTGAAGGGGCTAGTTTTCAGTCCTGAAGTAGGTTTGAGGTTACCTCTACATTTTCTTCCTACAACCAAGGAAAATTACAGAGTGATACCACCATGAAATGAGGGACAATCCCTTCTTGGGTCAGTATACCCAAAAATCCCAAAAGGTAAGGAGATGAGGGGATGAAGTGTGTAAAGTGACAAGTATGGTTGGGAATTGCATGATGAATCATCAAGAGGACCTCCCAATAGTAAAACTATGCCTAAGGATGACCCACTTGCTAGGGCACAATGTCAACCACCAAAGTGAAACAGGGAAAAGAGCATAATTTCCAAGCAGACATCACATAACCAAAAGCATTTTTAAATGCTAAAAAATAAAATTCCTTAAATATGGAAATGACACTCACCATGATTCTTGGATTGTACCTCATGGAGAAAGACCCAATGTCTTCTGGAATCTAGATGATGTGGTGGATACCGTCATAATGAACCTAGAACTCTGGTGGTGAGGTGGGTCTCTGTCTATGGAAGTGGACATTGTTGGTCAATTTGTCTCTTGGTACACCATTTCTACAACCTAAGGTCCTCAAGACATCATCTCCTTAGTTATCCCTAGGAATTGGGGATAACATCTGGCTCCTACTTGGGGACATGTACTAGTTGTAGAGCGCATGAGAACCACAAAATATCCTGGTGGAACTATTCCTACACTGAGACATAAAACTGTAAAATATATGGTGGTTCTATCACCCTTCATCCATATATATTGTAACGTACCCGACCACCCACATGCCGGGCTACGTTACCTTAAACAGGCTGCAACACACCCAACCACTCGCAGGCTAGGCACGTTGCAGTCCCAAGACTCAGTTCTCTGATCTCTAATTCTAAAACAAAGGACTTCTCAAAAATGTTAGAATCATGCACACCACATGCATACGACAAGATCCATTTCACAGCATAAAAGAGATAAACAATGTTCCATGCACAACAAATAACTAGCAGACAGGCACCTTAGAATATATATCTCAGAGATAATTAAATACACAACGAAATACATTAAACAGAAAACACAGAGAGAACTTATATTTGCAAACAAACGTTCACCAACTGGCTACAAACCAAGGGAATTCCTCCCAAACATAAATGTTGGTGTTCATTTACTCTCAACACCAGGTCACCCCCAAGCCAGGGCTATGAATCCACAAGGATGGGTCCTAGGCCAAGTCTAAATACACAGTAGTTGGCTAAGTAGCTCTCAGGTTTCCCAACCTCACAACAATCCTAATTTCCAGCTCTCTTTCCCCCTCAGCCTGCACAACCCCAAGAAATGAACACCTTTCTCTGCCATGCAGTCCCTGAGGCTATTCCATTTCTCTCCAAGGCTCCAGTGCTACTAGTCAGAAAATATCCCTGCTAGAAACTCCAAGGACTCTCAGCTGTGGATAGTTCCATCTGAACTGCCATCAATTTCATGCAGACATGCATCCATTCCCTCTTGGAATGATTAGTAAATAATTACAACCATTCAATGATGACTCTCATCTTCCTTCCATTCGTTTCCATGCTTAGCCCAAGATCACACGAACTAGCAATAGAAAGTGAAGAGGAAGAAGAAAAAGATATCAAGGGGAAGAAGATGAACCAGGGGTTGAACGATCCCCTAACTTCACCCCAAGACACCCTCATGCAGCCATTCATATCCATGCTTAGACCAAGAGCATACAAATGCGGCAAGAGTGAGACTCCCAAAAATGAAGAGTGGAAAAGGTGTAGAAAAGAAATAATAATAGCAACTGAACCAGCGAGGAGAGGACGAACCAAGGGAAGAACGACCCCAAAATAGCCCCCAAGGGATGTTTAAATAATTACATGAAGACAAGAGCCACATGGCCTCCGTCCCAAGAAGCTCATGTAACCCCCTCTTCTCCATAAAATCAATTATGGGTAAATAAAATAATAACAATATTTAGCCCCTCAATCCCCCTCTCTCGTGGAATCATAGCCCCTAATCTCTTTTGTCCTTGATGGTCTTGCAACCAGCGGTGTATTTTGTTAATGTATAGGAAGTGTTACATTTCCTAGGCACTCTGGCCCCTTTTCAACTTTACCGGCTCACCAGTCTAAGTCATATTTACATGATACATTATAGTTTATAAGGGTTAGAACTGAGATGTTACATCCCCCTCCCCTTATTTTGGCACTGTCTTCAGTGCACAACACTATTTCAATGTTATTAATATTACAAATCTGTCAGGCCCTCTGGCCTTAATTCACATAGGAAATCCAGCCCAATCTTATATACATAGGCACTCTGGCCTAAAATTAAACATGTATACATAGGTATTCTGACCCAAAACATGTATAATGATCTTCAAATTTTATATTTCTGGCAGCAATTCCAACCAACAAGCTCTCCTTCCCTCTCATTCCTGCACAACCCAAAGAAATGAACCCCTTTCTTTGCCATGCAGTTCCTTGGGATTTTCCACTTCTCTCCTAGGCTTCAGTGCACTTGGCCAGAAAGTTTCAAAGTTGGTGCTTCTAGAACTCCAGCTGCAACAAGTCCATTGGACTTTCTTCATTTTATGCCTTTGTCATTTATTTTCTCCAACATCACCTTCTTTTCTCTCATAGTCTAGTACTTTTCTATATCTTCAAGATTCATCATTTTCCTACAATATTTCAATTAGCGAGCATGTCAGTTCAAAATTTGTGCATAAAATTCTCATTCTTTCTCATATTGTAAGAGTAAATTTTCATAATCCAATACAACACTTATCTATGCGGTTCATGGATCTGCATCCAAATTGTTGTATCGTTAACTTGGCTCACTATTTTCCTTGATGTACCCATTGTGTGCATGTAGATCCCAATCGATAGTTTACAAGAACTATCAAGGTCTCCTCTTCCTTGTGGTCACTCACCCTCCAGGCCTAGGCTCAGTCATCCCCTTCTCTTCTATACAGTCCCTTGGGTGATCCATCTTGCTTTCCAAGGTTTTCTTGCATAGGAAGAACTACCCATTGTGTGCATTATCCCAATCAATAGTTTACAAGAACTATCAAGGTCTCATCTTCCTTGCAGTCACTCACCTCCAGGCCTAGGCTCAGGCATTCCCTTTTCTGCTATATAGTTCCTTGGGTGATCCATCTTGCCTTGTCAAGGTTTTCTCGCACAGGAAGAATTCTAGAGACTTTATTGAGCCTTACAGTCGAGGCATCCCTCAGACTTAGTCTACCGAGGCGTCCCCCCGACATTGTGTTACCTCAACACAACATATTCTAGGCGATCATGGCTTACCACGAGGTTCTCATGGCTCAGCAACAACCTTTTCCATGCTTTCCAGCTTGCATATCCAACATCTTATATGTATTATACACATATAGTCATCACGATATATCATTATAATTGTTTCAACATAAATGTCAAATATGTTTTATACAAGAAAACAAAATTTTCCAAGCATGAGCTTTCTACTCATAATGTTTGGCTCTGCAGCTATAGATATCAGTCTTCCTTATGGGCTTGCATCCCTACCACATCCAAGACCATCCTAGCTACAATTTCCTCAATTTACATTCAGCCAAAACAATTTGTCAGTAAGTATCAAATCATAATTCCCAAAACTGTTTTATATAGGAAAAATAAAAAATTTAGACATGAGCTTCTGCTCATAACAATTCGACTCTTGTAGAAATAGGCATTGGTCTTCTTTATGGGCTTACAACACTGCCATATCCCAAAGCCCTTTCCTCCTGCAATCTCAACATTCCTCAGCCAAACAAATTGTCAATATCTCATGTACAAGATATATATTTTCATGGCAGTGATTCAAAACAAAATCACAAAGTTCTCTCAGAATTGTTTACAACTATAATTCAATTACTTCTATTAATCCAACTGTCAATTCGAATGAAATCATCATTACATACACATGTATTATCAGTCACACAAAATTTTCAAATGAAACAATTAATAAGATAACAATCAATGTGCCAATACCCATGGTCACATCTACACAATGCATCCATGCATCGACTACATAATACCACACAACTATGTCATGTATTCCATCATGATGAGTTGGAAGGTCTAGCCAATGATTCAACACATCGTCCACACACTTCCTACTTCTTGCCTAACTATTTGGTTACCTTCCTTTTCCACCCAAACACAACACCAATAATATATTCCTTAAGTGCTCTTCAGTGTTGGCAAAGAGGTTGCAATCCAAACATCAGATATACAATAGATACCATCAAGCACTCACATAGCGCTATATCCCTTCCATATCCAACCATATTATGGTCTCACACATGACTAGCTCTATGGATATTCATTGTTATATAAGGAGTATGTCTCCAAAATTTACCTGGTTATGATCCCATAACCAATCATAACATAATATGCAACTGACTTTTATCTAAGTGCATTATAGCATCAACAACACTTACACACTCTAGGCCTTCAGCCATTACATATCAATTTAAATACTGAAACTTAACAGAGGGAATCCTTACCCCGATCCCCTTCAACATGTATGCATCAACGGAAACTAAATGCATACATGCCTGGTTGTTACCAACCTACCTTTTGTTGTCTGACCAACTGATATTTGTAGAAGCTCATAGACTTCCCCCTTCATCATTTTGATCACCATTACTTCCATCCTCATGGGTCTTCACCTCGATGGAAATTATAAGCAACAACAACATCCACATATTTAACCGTGTCGTATCATTTTTCCTGAATACATAATCCATCCTTAGTCATACTCAAACATTATTTCATAATAACATACTATTCTAAGTTCACCAACATGTTATATGGATATCCAAGCATGCACATATGCAAAATTAGACATATATATGCACCAAGCATTTACTGTCAACATGCCTACTAATGCATATGCAATTTAAATTCATTGTATGCTTCATGCACTCTAGTGCATTTTTGTTTCAATTCACTTATTTATTTATCTATTTCTGTTATAGTTGGTTGTCCTTGAATTCCTTTAGATCCTTGATTCCTTGCGTGCTCCCATTCTTCTCATCTGCACTATGGTTCCCTGGGTCTGAACACTTTTCCAGCCATGTTCCACCTGGCCATTCTTTCCCACTTAGTACCATTCCCCAATGGAAATCCATTTTCATTCAGTACCACTTTTGAAGTGAGAGAGCATTCCAATTCCTCTGCATTGACATCTTGCTTCCACTGTGAACTCTGATTTAAGATTTTAGACAGTAGATAAGTCATATCTATCAAATCCTTCCCTGGAACTCCTATGCTTGACACATAGAGATTATTCACACACCACCTCTTAAGCTCTTTGTTTCCTTTCACATCAAGCTTGAAACTGTGTACATATCTCTACCTTCAAGGATATGGAGCCTTACTTTTCCTTTCTATGCCCATTAATGACATTATTCACCTACTAGCTTCATGTCCCATGTGAGGATTCTTTCTTTTGTAGTACCTCATCCAAATTTTGTAAGAAAAGTCATGCCTCCGTGACCCTAACATCTAATCCTATTCTTGAATTGATCTGGTTATGCCTCTAATCCTGCCAACCTGCAAGTAATCATCTAGTTAGAATTATACATATCATACAAAAATTGTCAATTACATTTATAGGTACCTTGTTCTGTTTAATTTATGAATAAAATTATATCAATTGTAATAGTTATCCAAAAATAGAATGATTCTAGGTCAATATCCTTTGAATCATCTTTCCAACGACTAAAATCTTTCCCCAAACAGATATTGGAGTTTAAAGTTAGGGCTCCCTGAAAAATTGCTTTCAGTCCCCTAAGCTGATACAAAAAATAAAAAATTGCAAAGGCGCTTCCTTCAAACCAAGTTCCACGTGACCACAGCTAGAAACTGTGGCTAAATCCTTCATGGAACTTTTCTGTCTCGAAACAACCAATTCGACCATTATCCCTTCTTCCCTCAACTCTCAACTGCATGTGACCATGGTCATGACCCTGTGCTTAGCTGGAAAAAAAGCACTTCGGGACTTCAGAACTTTAGAACCTTCAACCAGGACTCGATCAACAGTCATTTTCCTCATTCATGATCAACGATCAAGATCCACTTTGAAAATCCACACTTCAGAAGTTTCAAATTTTCCTACTTGCTTCCTCCCAGAACACTTTTTCCCAAAGTTCACGATCTATCGACGCGTGTCCTCCCGCAGATCAACAACTATGAATCACTTCGACTCTTTAGGCTTCAGGAGTTTCAAACTCTACACCTTCACTTTCTCCTGGAGTGCTTTCACCCGAAGTCGACGATCCTTCGACATGTGTCTTCTGGAATCAACGGTCGATATGTACTCTGACCTTCAGGATTTTTTGACCCAATGAAACCTGTCACCTTCTTCCCTTCTAGAGTGCCCGGTCTTCCAGACTGCATGATCTATCATCACGTGGTGAAATGCTGGAAGCGAACACGTGGCCCAATTAGGCGGGTGACACGTGTTACTAGGTGATTTCATCGTGCCTCATCACTTTGGCTCTTTGAGCTTTGGGGCTCCTGGAGTTTACAAACTAGCACACTTCCAATTCTCTCGAACTCCAAATTCCTGAACTGGCCATTTTGTCGCCACGTGTCCTCCTATATCGGACGACCAAGATTCACTTCGGGTCTTCCCCCAGAGTCCACATATGTGCTCCACATGTCCTCCTCAATCTAACGACTATGATTTCTTCGGGGCTCCGAACTTCAAAGATCTCAAACTTCCACCTTTTTTTCCTTGAAAATATTTTTATCCGGAGTCTGTGATATTCTGACATGTGTCCACTGTGGATCAACGACCATGATTCCTTTGGTACTCTGGACTCTGGAAATCTCAAATCTCAAATTTATTTGGCCCCAATCGATTTTATCCGAAGTCATGGATTTGGTGACGTGTGGCTCTCGACAGATCAATGGATGAGATCTTCTCGGGTGATCAGACGGTCGATATTTACTCTAGCTCTCCGAATATCCGGGCTTCGGAAGTCTCAAAACTCAACTTCTCCTCACTCGCTCTTTCCCAAATTGCTTTCACCCAGAGCACAAGATCGATTGGCGTGTGTCCTCCTATGGATCGACGGTCCCTAACTACTTAGGCTATTTGGAGTTTTGATGTTTGAGCTCTAACCTGTCACATCACTGAATGCCTTTCAATTTGTGGGGGTGTTGGCACAGGGGTAGACCCAAGGTTCAACACTCAAGAGCACACCAACAAAACCCTAACTACCAGCCCTTTTGGAAACAGTTGTGAAGCAGATGAAGTCTCACCTGAGGTAGAGGCAGGGGTGGTTGTAGGAATCAAATGTATGCAACCTTAGCTGGGACACCAATCTATGATTACAAGACCTTAATAGAAAACTTAGCAGTTGTAGTTCACATTATTAACTTCGTAGAGAAAAACCTAATTATAGAGCAGCGCAGTATTCAACCAGATCCAACATATAAAATAACTTAGCATAAGGGAACAAATCAGATCTAGCATTCACTCACATCACTAAGCACTAAGCTATCATATCCAATGCATCTAAACATACATTACTGCATTAATCATATGAACAATAAAATAACCACAATGCATGAAGCAACCATAACATAACATATACGTGGTTCACCCCCAACCTGAGGCTACGCCCACCAACTCTTCTTCTCTTCTATTATCTTCAGTTAATCAAATACATGCACGGAGCCTCAAAATCCAACTTTGCTTCGACCTTGGCTTGAGCTATTTCAAAAGCATCTGGGTATCTCTGATTCAAAATCCTTGAACTTGGCTCGAGCTTCTTCGACTTGTTGTTGCACCAAGGCCTCCTGCTCAGTGAACTCTTGGATAACTGCTTTGTTGATAGGTCCCTCTAAGCGTTGTTCAGCTGCAGTGATGACTTGTTCTAGTTCTTCTCCTTGACCTTCAATATCTGCGAACAGTTGGCAAGATTCATCTTGGACTGGCTGGAGCCTCTGAGTCACTTCCATGAATTTTCTCTGTATGGTGTGGACCTTTTGTTGAGTAGAGTGTTGTTCTTGGGATTGCTTCATCCTCTTGACTACTGACAGGGGATTCAACTGTGTCTGTATTGTTTCTGCTTGTTGATTTGCCTTCTAGAGCTGTGACTCCAGTGCCTTCAATTCAGGATCCTTAGTGAGTCTCTCATAAGTCTGGACACTGTGATCACTTAGTTGTTTATATTCCATGGAGATGGCCTTGATTCTATCAACTGTTGTTCAAGTAGTTGCTTCTCTTTGATCTCTCACATCCTACGGAGTGTTGGGTACTGTCTGTATCTCTAAGTATTCTATTCTTTGTTGAAGTTGTTGGATAGCTTCCCCAAGCCGCGCTACTTGATGCTCTATTAGTTCTTCCGCTTTTGGCTCTAAGCCCATCATAGAGCGAAGTTCTCTATCGACTGCTTCTTTGACTCTGAGGTGTTCTGCGAGCAACTGCTATTTTTCTTGCTTGATCTGGGATCTCTCTTCTTCAATCTTGGTTTGAAGGTCATTCTTCTCCTTTTGTGCAACACAACATTGCTCTACCATTTCCTCTTGTGCTTGTTTCAGGGCCACTATGGCCTGTTCTTTCTCTTCTTGCACTCGACGAAGGCGAGCTTCGGTCGCATCAGCTAGTCTGCAGAGATGGGAAAACTCATCTCCCAAATCTGGCTCTTCTGATGGAAAGGGCGTAGTGGACACAACTCGACTGGAGTGAAGGGCCTGTTGTACCTCTCTAAGTTCTACCTCAATTTTATCATACATGGCTGCTTGCTTGGCTTCACTGTTCTGCATAATATCCCGTGAAGCATCCAATACGACTGCGATGATGAAGTCGAAGTCATCGACTGTGAGCACAGTCTACATTTTAGTCATGGTGGCTCATGATTTCTTTTAGGAAGTAGGTTTCGTGGGAGAAACCTTCCTTTTCTTAGAGGGGTCAGTCTCATCCACAGGATCCCTAGGAGGTGTTACTTGGCCTTGCTTCTATTGGTCTTCTTTTCCATTGGTCTCTTCTTGATCTACTTCTTCATCACCTCCTCGACCAGGTGACTCTGAAGCAGTTTCTTCCGATGCACTGCTCAAGTTTTGTACCTCTTCGGTCTTCTTCCTTCTTCTAGTTCCAGGTGTATCCTTCACTTCATGAGTGGTCTCCGGTCTGCCAATTAGTTCAAGGTCAGACATTTATGCGGGGCCAACAGGGATAAGGAGCTCTGCAAACCAATCCTTAGTTATATCTTCGAGGTCCTCCTATGTGAGATTGTAGTATCACTGAAGCTCTTCTTTATGCTCATTTGTGTGCACGGTGATATAAATGAAGTGTCAATCTAAACAGAACTTCGTGAGGGCTCTGAATCAGTGAAGGGTCTTTGATGTAATGTGAGGGACAACTCCAATATCCCTCTTCAACTGCAGATAGTATGTATGAAAAACCGCATTCAACTACCACTATTTTCCCATATTGCTCGAGTACCCGAGTGTGGTGAACTTCGCAACGAGTGGCTTGAATGGCTCAATGTCCAAGAAGGTCGCACCTTTTGACACCTCCCAATTAGTAAACGCTATGAGGATGAGGAGCCAACTAAAGTGGAACTCATAGCCCTGATCCTGAGCTTCACGGTAATCCAATTCCAGCTGGTTGACTAGCTACTTCGTCCAGCTCATCTGGAGTCCTTCTACACATTTCACGGCGAGTTCAACAACAAATCATTTGACCTGTGTAGGCCTGTTATTTCTTACAATATTTTATGCAATCAACTGGTAGGCCAGGCGCACTGCGCCATTCTGGATGGAAGCTACCTTGTAGCCTCACGTCCCCTTTTCTACATTGCCATATGTGTCTTTGATCCTTTGTGCCAATGTGTGATTTGTAGCCTTCCCTGGGTAGAAGTCTTGTGGATTGGGTCACTACATGCTCAATCTGGTGCTCTTATGGATCAATGTTGGATTGACTGTGATGCATCGGTCTGGCCATAGATAGCCTCCATGTTAACACGACAATAGGATCTTAACACAAACGTTAACCTCCTAGTGTCTCCCAAAATGTGGAATCTTCATCACATTCCGGATGGTGGACTGCGCGAGGTTCATAGTCCATGGTTGGGGGATTATCTTTGAGTTCTTCCCCTTTTTCCTAGTCAGATACCTGTGAGGAGCGAGCATATTGTGATTCTTTTGGTCCCCTAGGTTGAAGTTGTTTAACTTCATTGTCGTGATCTTATCCTGTTGCGTTCTAATTGCACATATCCCCTATGGGAGGTACGCAATAACCATGGTGTAATCAAAGTATCTTGGGACACTATCACGACTCACCATGCCGGCCAGAGGTGGGATGTAGTTGGGTAGGATAGTTGGGATTAACTTTTCATTCTCCAAGTCATCTCTATGCTTGGTTCTCTTCTCTGTTGCAGCTCGGTATGGTTCGGATCCACGAGCAGTTGATGGGGAGGCTTGCACTCCTCGTGTCGATGAGGCCTGAATTCCTGCGACCATCACTTTCTCAACCATCAATTCAATTATAACTTCTTCAATCGATTTCTCCATAACGCTGAGTTCGTCCAACATGCACGCTCAAGATCGGATGACCTAGGTCAATAACTGAATGCACAATGCAATAGAACAGGTGTCAATCTTAGTAAACAATGCACTAGCAATGATTTTTCTTTGATACAATTCACAAAAGTGTTCTCGGTGCAACAATCGATGGAATAATTAGACAGCGATGCAACATATCTCTCCAACGGACAAGAGGCCTTCATCATTGTGGCGTGGTCCCAACAGTTCGATGGCGAGATTTCTGGTCATAACTGTTGTTCTAATTGGTCGGAAGTGGTGGGCTAACGGTCATAATGCCTTCAATGGTTATATTGCTTCACCATGGTGAAGTTCCATGTTGCGTTGTTCTGATATCCAGACGAAGTTCCAGTTTTCAAAACCTTCCTTCGGCGAAGTTCCCTCTGGAACCTTCTGCAACTTTTCTATCTTTTCTTTCTTCTTATTAAGATTTTTAGCCTTCTTCCCAGTGATCTTTGTCTCGATATTCCTCTTTCCATTCTAATTTTTGTCTCCTTTGGCATAGTAACTTCACGTTATTGAGATTATTTCATAGGGTTCAAGGGAAATACTTGTTCTTTATCTGGGGTAGATGCTCCACTCTTCCGGGAGTCTTCTTGTGTTCTTTCAACTTCTACATCCAAGTTTTTGGTTCTGAACAACTTTGGTCTGTTCTCCTGTTCTTCAATCAAGTGTGTTATCCTCCTAGTCATGAAATCTTTTAATTCTTACTTCTTCTATTCTATGGATTCCTCTTCTTTTCTTCTGGTCTGGTCCTTCTCAATCCATCTTTTTCCTAGTAACATAACAAATGAGGTGTTTTTCTCAATAAATTTAACAACCTCAAAATATTCCTCTGTCGAAGTTCATGAGCACTCATAGATATCTAGGTGAGTCTTCCACATAGGTTTATCATCTTTCCTCTAAATAATCCTATTCTTCCTAATGAAGGAATCATAGTAGGGTTTCCCAAAATTTCCCAAGTTCTTTCTGTCATGATATTCACCTGTGGTTCCTCATCCAGAACACAGTCAATGCCAAAGTCTCCTATTATTGTTTCTATGAATTCTTTTTCTTTGAATATATCTGATAAGTTGATATTTATGTGATCATTTAGGGTTTCTTTCATTTGTAGCAATACATTCTCTGATTCTTTCCGGGGTTCTGTCATGGTCTCAGTTTCTTGACCTTCCTCAGGGTTCTCTTGTCTCATATTCATTCTTTCAACCTTAGTAATCATTCTAGGGAAATCCAAAACTTCATGGTCCATAGCTTGAAAAAAAAGACAACTAGGTCATGTACTAGGGTATTCCTTAGCAAGATGTCCTGATCTTCTGAAATTGTAACAAAGAGTTAATCCTCTCTTCCTCTTAAATGATCCTCATCCTTTCTTGTACTGCGCACTAGGATCATAGTAACTAACCAGAAAAAAATTATTTCTAGCATCCTGCATCCATTTGTTAGTCCAAATATTCTTTCTATGCATAGGAATAACATATCTTTCACTATTCTTATTAGTTCCATTCATATTAAATCTTATTTCTTCTAACTATGCCCTAGTTTTCAATCTAGGACAAAATTTATCAAACATACCTAGATCCATACTTTTGAAACAAAAATTTTCACTTGTCTTACCTTAACGAAGCACAAAGCTTTCAGATCTTACTTCTTTTAATAAAAAATTCTCACTTTTACCTTTATTAGAGAACAAAGCTTTCAGATCTTACCTCTTTTCTTCAAAACTGACTTTTCTTCTTAGCACAGAGCTTCACAAGTCAAGTAGACTACTGTGCACTAAAGAAATAGATCTATGCACAAAGTTTTATTTTCTTCAGTTCCCAGCAATCACAATTTTAGATCCTAACAACAGAACCATTTGTTGGCACAAGGGCAGAACCAGGTTCAACGCTCAAGAGCGCACCAACAAAACCCTAACTACTGGCCCTTTCGGAAACACTTATGAAGCAGATAAAGTCTCACTCGAGGTAGAGGCAGGGGTGGTTGCAGGACTTAGATGTTTGCAACCTTAGCTGGGACACCCATCTGTGATTACAACACCTTAACAGAGCACTTAGCAGTTATAGTTCACAATATTCACTTCGCAGAGAAAACCCTAGTTACAGATAAACACAGTATTCAACCAAATATAACATATAAAATCACTTAGCATAAGGGAACAGACTAGATCTAGCATTCACTCACATCACTAAGCACTAAGCTATCATATCCAATGCATATAAACATACATTACTGCATTAATCATACAAAAAACAAATAACCACAATGCATGAAGCAATCATAACACAACATATACATGGTTCATCCCCAACCTGGGGCTACGTCCACCAACTCTTCTTCTCTTCTATTATCTTCAGTCAATCAGCTACATGCATGGAGCCTCAAAATCCTACTCCGCATAGGATAGGAGATCTGCACACACTTTGCTAGATCCTCCTTCCTCAAGCTAGGTCACAACATAAAGCCTTTACACAGTCTCTTACAACCACTTGCACTTAGCTCTACAAGTTCTCAACATAGCATGCACGAAGCATTTACAATCTATACTTAGCACTTAGCACGATATCGAAAAACCTTCTCCTCTTCTTACATATCCTATTCTTCTATTTATACATTACAAAAAGGGCCTAAACATGGGTAAACCCATGGGTCAACATCCCCATACCCGTTACATAGGCCCAAAACCCAAAAATCCCTAAAAAGGGGTCGAGATCCCATGATCTCCTCTTCGACTTGTGCTCCGCCTTCGATGGCCTGTCGAAGTCCCAAAAGTAGGTCAAACATGACTAAGGATCCTCAAAACTTGGTCAAGGGCCAACAGGGGGCATGCATCGACAGTTTTGGATTAACTCACTTCTTGCCCCGCAAATCTTCTGATGCTGACACGTAACCCCTCAGGGAAACCATGGTTTGGATTGTGGGACCGCCTTGGGAAATTATCCCCCACGCAACTCGGTTCCCCGCAATGCTTGCTGGTCGTTGATCTCTCTCTCCAAGGGGATTTGACGGTCATGACCTTTAACTTGCTTCCTTTTCCTCAGACGACCCCTGTTTACCTATCCTCTGATCCAACAATCTCGGATCTCCCCGATCCTATGGTGGTGATCGCTCCTGAATTGAAAAGGAATGGTCATGATACTTCAAACCCTCACATAGGTTCTATGAAGTTTTGTATCCTGCATAGCTTCTGCAACGCCATTCCTCCTGAGCTTTCCAAATTCACGGTCAGAGTTTGATCTCGACCACGAGATTCTGACCAACAAACCTGACCCATACTGACCCGGTGTTTCAACTAGAAGCTCTGATACCATTCTGTAACGTACCCGACCACCCACAGGCCAGGTTACGTTACCTTAAATAGGCTGCAACACACCCAACCACCTGCAGTCTAGGCACACTACAGTCCCAAGACTCAGTTCTCTAATCTCTAATTCGAAAACAAAGGACTTCTCAACAATGTTAGAAGCATGCACACCACATGCATAAGACAAGATCCATGTCACATCATAAAAGATATAAACAATGTGCCATGCACAAAAAATAACCAACAGACAGACATATTATAATACATATCTCAAAGATAATTAAATACACAACGAAATACATTAAACAAAAAACACAGAGAGCACTTATCTTTGCAAATAAACATTCACCAATTGGTTGCAGACCAAGGATGTTCCTCCCAACCATAGAAATTATTGGTCATTTACTCTCAACAACAGGTCACCCCCGAGCTAGGGTTATGAATCCACAAGGATGGTTCCTAGGCCAAGTCTAAATACACAGTAGTTAGCTAAGTAGCTCTCAGGTTTCCCAACCTCACAACAATCCTAATTTCCAACTCTCTTTCCCCCTCAGCCTGCACAACCCCAAGAAATGAACACCTTTCTCTGCCATGCAGTCCCTGAGGCTGTTCCATTTCTCTCCATGAATCCAATGCTACTGGTAAGGAAATATCCCTACTGGAAACTCCAAGGACTCTCAGCTGTTGACAATTCCATCCGAAATTCCATCAAGTTCATGCACATAGGCATCCATTCCCTCCTGGAATGATCAGTAAATCTTTACATCCATTCAATGATGGTTCTCCTCTTCCTGCCATTCGTTTCCATGCTCAGCCCAAGAGCACACGAACTAGCAGTAGCGAGTGAAGAGGAAGAAGAATAAGAGATCAAGGGGAAGAAGACCAACTGGGGGTAGAATGATCCCCTAACTTCACCCAAAGCCACCCTCACACAGCCATTCATATCCATGCTTAGACCAAGAGCATACAAATGCAGCAAGAGTGAGACTCCCAAAAATGAAGAGTGGAAAATGTGTAGCAAAGAAAGAATAATAACAAGTGAACCAGTGAGGAGAGGATGAACCAAGGGAAGAACGACCCCCAAAACATCCCTCAAGGGATGTTTAAATAATTACATGAAGACAAGAGCCACATGGCCTCCCTCCCAAGAAGCTCATGTAACCCCCTCTTCTCCATAAAATCAATTATGGTTAAATAAAATAATAACAAGAATTATCCCCTCAATCCCCCTCTCGTAGAATCATAGCCCCCTATCTCTTGTGTCCTTGTCGGTCTTGCAGCTAGTGGTGTATTTTATTAATGTATAGGAAGTGTCACATTTCCTAGGAACTCTGGCCCCTTTTCAACTTTACCAGCTCACCAGCCTAAGTCATATTTACATGATACATTATAGTTTATAAGGGTTAGAACCGGGATGTTACATATATCAAAGCAAAAAATGACAACTAATCTAGAAAAGAAAATTTTTCGTTTTTAAAAAAAATTCTAAACTAAACATGAAAGCAATATGCAAGTAGAGGAAAATGAAATATGAAATGAAACTGAACTATCATGAGAAATCAAGATGCAAATGCAAGGAAATCAAGATGACCAACCTACTTACCTGCAGCCTTAGGGCCCTGAAGATCAGGTGATAGGTGATGTCAGGTGAAGGCATACAACCAGTGCATCCATTTGTTCATTATTTCATCAAAGTATTTGCTCATGTGATTAATCATTCAATACAACAAGGTTAAGTTGAGCACATAATAACCGTGAGCATAAATAGACATATAATCAATCATGAAATGAAACTCATAGAGATGGGTGGGAGGGAGGAAAATGGAAAGAACATCCACAAGCATTATTAATCCATCTCTAAATGGGACTACCTTATGTAGATTATGTCTCATCTATATGAATGAAATTGACCATCTTCTTGTCTTCATGTGTAGCAAGAAAAAAATTCAGGGCAGCTTCAAGTGGATCTTCAACATGATGCATTTCATGGAAGTATTCTTCATCACTGAAACCATATTTTTCTATGATCATGTCACATAAGGAACTTAATCTATGACACATTTCAGCAAGATATAGTGTCAACAAATCGATAGGACCTTATTCAACAATTTCTTCATCTGTAGGGGATTGTTCTCCGTCTTCTCTCAAAATATCACCGCTTCTTGAATGATGAGAGGAGATAAGGGACCCCAAGAAAACCTGATGATTTTCCAAACAAGAGGAAATGGGGTACGGAACAATTTTAGGTCTAGAGAAAAATCCTTTTCTCAGTCTCAGAAAACATCTTTTATTTATCTGCAAATCCATGCCAAAAGTCTCAATATGAAAGTACTTATGTTTGTTAGCGTGAGCCCCAGACTCTTTTGGACTGGCCATGATGTATTGTCGATCAAAATCTAAGCATGAGAGTGGCTAGAAATATTCATAGAACAAGATCAGGTCGCTAAAATGATACTCATCGAAAATCTCAAAGGATGGTTGAGAATCATCATGAGAACATTGCGACAAGTCATCTTCAAATGGATGAAATAAGTCTGTAATCATATCATCATCGAGTTTCCAAACAACTGAATCATATGTGCATGAATACCATTCCTCTGAAGATGACCACTCAACCCCTTTTACTTGAGAGCTAGCTTCAATGGTGTAAATGGTATATCTATTAATAATTAAGCAACCCACATCCCATATATGTCTCCCAACCTGTATGAAATCATCAATATGTAGATCGTCTAGGTCAAAGAGGTATTTCACAAAATCATTTGCATCATTGGGACTAATCACTTCTTCATATCATGAGCAGGAGGAGAGCAAGGATGGACAAGCTTGCCTTAATCAAGTGGGAGAAAAAGTAATGATGCCTCACAAGGTTTTTCAACATGTTGCACCTTATCAAATTTCTTCTTTCTCTTCATGGGCATGCTCCTCCATCACCTCTTCATCACAAGAGGCTTGATCCTTAATACAAAATTTTTGTTTTCCTTTTTTCAAAAGGATATATTTCATCCAAGGGATTCTCTAATACTTCTTTTATTCCAAAGTCATGGAATAAAGTATCATCAAGATCCTCAAAAGGGTCACAACTCATCATGTTCTCTTCTTGATGTGTAGGAGGAATAGGGGCCTCGAGCACTTCATCTTCATCAAATTTCCCATCTGGATCTCCAACATGAGAAAATTCATTGGGATCTTCTTGGTAACTTTCTTCATATATCTATCCTTCAAGCATTTCTTCATCTTCAAGGGATAGTTCTTCGACATATTTTTGAAATAACTCTTTTACACGATTCATCAGTTCCTCAACAACTTTATTAACAACCTTTTCCTTTTCCATCTGTAAAATTTCCCTCCTCGAGGCATGACAAGTTATATATGAGGTTTCATCCCATGGTTCCATAATTCCATTGACTGAAAATCTACCTCAATGGAGTCGTCAAATGAGGTAAAGGCTCATCAAAGGATGAAAAGGGGAAAAAGAGAAATGCAGGTTCTTGGGAACGTGGAGTCACCAAATAAGCTTCAATAAGAGCTCATCAATGGTGGAAGGGTAACATCCTTCAAGTGGAGTCTCCAAGAAAGATAGAGGTGAAAGATTTGGGATGATATCTTTCCAATGTGTCGTTAAGGAACAAAAGATGATTCGAACTCCTCCTCAACAATGATGCCAAAATGTTATCGCACAAACTATAGGTTGGTCAAAAATCAACCCAATCCATTGGATGGAGATAACGGTAGGAGGTTCTACCCAGTCTCACCTCAGATAAACCCTCCCCTCACTTTAGTGAATGAAGAATCCAACACAAGGGGGAGTCATGGGTGACCCTCGGGGGAAATGAGATGGAAAGTGGGAATATGGAATTAATTCCCTTGTAGGTCAAGTTTCTAAGTGGAGAGTGGATTGACAATGAAATTTGGAGGTGGTTTATGGTTTCCAAGTGTTTGATTACCTACGAAAGATGGTTGTACCTACCCAAGACATAAGAAAAGACAATATACAAGATAACAAATCTAAAGGGACAAGCAAGTTAAGCTTGTTTTCCCTATTTTCAGCAATTAACAAAAATATATATCGGCAAGTAAATGATAGTTAGTTACTGCACATTTAACCATCAAAATTTTCAAATAATTATTGGACAATGAAGTACTAAAACAATACATAACTTTCCAATACTTAAGCATTAACTTTGATGGTAAATTAGGGTTGTCAAATGAAGTTATCATCAAATTGTTAGGGAAGACTTATGGCTGTAGCAAACAATTTCTACAACAACAAGTTCCAACCATAAAAATCAACAAGTAAATCATAAAAAAGATAGCTCATAACTAGTAGAAAAATAATCTAGGTTTATAAGTCAATTTCCATAGTTGAAAAGTGAGTAAATGATGAAAGAAAGTCAAATTTGCTACATCCCTGATGGTTTTAGCATTAAATTTATTGTAGAAATGAAATCCTTGGCTAAAATAGGACACCCTTAGGGCACAATAAAGCTTATAACATGTAGAAAATATTACAACTTTAACAATTTCGATATCTCGTAATTCTACGTATCCTAATGCAATGATTTTATTTCTCCAAAGCAAGAGATTAGTGCCTTTAACTATTGTGTTATGGAGTCTTTAAAAATGAAAGAGCTAGTTGTGTTACTTCCTTGGGGGTGTAAGACCTTTTACTCCCCAAGGCAATCAAGTCTAGCTAAGGAAAACCCTATAAGGGTGTAAACCCTTTTACTCCTCCTAGTATTCCTTTATGCAACAAATTATTCCAAGAAAAATATGATGGGCTTAGTGGGGTTGTATTCCCTTATATTTCCCAAAATCTTAGAAAATTAACCTTGTGACCAAGAAAAGAATCAACAACATGAAAGATTCCTTACCTAGTCCAAGCATTAACAAGATAAACTCATTTTAACCAAGAAAATCCACCATAAAAGCAAGAAATATCCTCCAAGAAAGAAGTGCCTTAATTCTTCATCCAATAGCCAAAGAAAACCATAACAAGAGAGATAGAAAAAAATTCCCAAGTAGGGCACAAAGTTCAACCAAGAATCCTCTCCAAGATGGGAGAGCTATGATCAAATGAGATAGAAATGATCTCTATTTATACAAAAACCTCTAATAAGAGTGTGTCCACAAAACTTAGGGTAAACCATGAAGTAAGGGGACAAAAACCCTTACCTTTCCCCTTTACAATTTAAAATTCAAATTTCAGTTTAAGAAATGCACATTGGAAACCCTAAGGTGACATCATCCCTCTAAGGGTGATGTCTTGACCCCTTCAGCAAGTCGTTGGAGTAGAAGGTTGAGGTCGTTGGGGCTTCTATAGCCTCCATCTTATGTGATATATCCTCCTCAATTCATCTCCCACCAAATCATTCCAAGTGTAAATGAGTAGCAACTCTACCACCACAACCTCAACCCTAGGTGACATCAAGCCCTCTTTGTATGGTGTTTTGGCCCCAAGAGTAATTTTTTGGGCTAGCAAGAGGTTGGTTAGGTCTTTCATGGTTTCATCTCAGACCTCCAAAGGAAATCATCATCATTCGTCATGTGGGCCATGTATCCAACCTGTGGGATTCAGGCCCCAAGGAATCCCAAGCTAGGCTTGTTCTTCCAAATATGTCCACCAACTAGGTCCTGCAAAGACAATGAATACACCCTCAAAGGATCTCAATTCAAATGCATCATGATGAGTAAATAAAATCAATAAAAGTTCCATCCAAGTATGTACATCCAAACTACCTCATCAAAATAAACAAGTGTTCAAAGACCCTATGTAATTTGTCAAGTTTAGGTATGGGAGGGTTGACAAAGTGACCTATTGGGTGAATTGTACCTCAAGTTTAGGATTATTTTTCAAGCAAACCTTTCTCTAATTCATCTGGAGGAATTTACATGGATTGGGGAAAGACTCTTGGGCATGGGGTTCATGACATACAAGGGATTATAGTGTCTCATTTATGGGTTCCTTTGTAGAGGGTGTGTTGCACCTTCATTTTCAATGAAACCTTTTCCAAGCCCATTTATTTCCTTTTTTTCTTTTAAGACGTTTTTAGGTTGAATCCAAGGTGGGGCTTCTAACTAAGAATGAAAAAAAAATCCCACCTTAACTCTACCCTAGTCACATCATGCATCCCAAAGTTGAAAACATGTGTGGGGCTTCTACCTAAGCATGAAAAATAGTGCCCACAAATGCTCCACCTTGGTTCGAATTTGGTAATAGTTATTTTTTACAGTCCCATCATTTTCTTATGAGAGAAATTTCATTGTCCTCAAAATCCTTGGGAAAGCATGTAGAAGGTTCATGATTGGATTTTATCTTTTTCCAACTACAATCCTCTGGGACTTCAACACCTTCTTCTCATGAAATGAGGGACAATCCATTCTTGGGCCAGTATATCCAAAAATCCCAAAAGTTAAGGAGATGAGGGGATGAAGTGTGGAAAGTGAAAAGTATGGTCGAGAATGGCACAATGACTCATCAAGAGAACTTGAACCTATCCCTAAGGGTGACCCACTTTCTAGGGAACAATGTCAACCACCAAAGTGAAACAGGGAAAAGAGAATAATTTCCAAGCATATGTCACATAATCAAAAGTAGTTTTAAATGCCACAAGTACATAGTCAGTTATCCCACCACAATCTCCAACCAACATCACTAGTATGGCAGACACGACATTTGATTTTCCCATGAGTCATGTTTCACCACCAATTTCTACCTCTTCTCCAAGCCATCCCCTCTATCGAATACATATATATTTCCTTTGTAATCTTCCCCAACATATTAAATCTATATATACCCCCCACCACCCCCACCCCCTTGATGCTCTCAATGGATTAATTATCCACACCCCATTCCCTACCACCCCTACTTGTGACTTCCTCCATCGTTCATGTGGTATTTCCCCACATCCACACCATTGTATCAAATTTTCTCCCCTCACTTTCCCACTTTCCCTTCATGGCATGTCTTAATAGATTGTCCCTAATCTATTATTTATAGTTCGATTGAGAAACTCCAAAGCCAACACTTCATTTTTCATGCAGATTTCCAGTATTTCATCAGCTTCTTGGAAGAGGCCCTTCCCCCATATTTCCTAGAAAGGTTCACCCTAGGTCCACATAGTTCCCTAAACTATTTTTCATAATCGCAGAAATTAACCACCTCTCCAAGCCCAAAGAGTGTTGAACCGTTGTCATGCATCATCACCTTTTCTGATAGGGAGGGACCCTACTTTATTATTTGCTCGGATCCCTACCTTCATCTCTTGTCATGGATCACCCTCCTCTAGTAGAGTTCCCAAGCCAAACCAATTCATTCATCTTAGTCGTTGGGATCCCTAATCTCACATCTTGTCATGGATCCCCATCCCTCTAATAGTAGAAAGGTCGGGGCTACTATCTTGGTCTGGTCCTCCCAGAGAAAAAAGACAAGCATAAAATGATGCTCTCTCTTGATGGAGCCTAATTTATTTTTAATGGTCAGTGTTTGATGGTGTGATTTAAATAGATCCCTCGTTCACCTCAAAAGACACCAGCAAAGGTTCTAGGTCAAGCATCTAGCTGCATACACTCCAACTCCATCTTTCACTATGGGGCCTGCTTAAATCATTCTAAGACCTGGGTCAGGTTGCAACTACAACCTGAACACATGATTTTCTCTTACTCGGTCCTAACTGCAATCACAATTGTTTTGAATCCTGATTATTTTCTCTTACTCAAAATTTATGCCCTGATCCCATGAAGCAGTTGGCTCAAGGACGAATCAAGTAATAGTAGTGGCGGCCTGTTGGAACCCAAATTTTTGGGTTCATTTTGTGTGTGTGCACAAATGAATCCGCTCGAATGATTGCTACCAGTAGCATAAGGAATCATGGAACTGACAAAAGATGAGTTGGTGAGGTAATTAATATTTCCCTAATTCCAGAAGGCTACGTGGACTACAAGTAGGTGTTAGAATCATGCAGGGAAGTTTTGTCAGTAGAATGAGTGGAGTGGAAGATAGAGTTCATGAGCAAAGAAAGTTATAAAAGGAAGCAATGACATCAAAAATAGAGTTAGATGGTTAGATGAGATCCATTGAGTTGTTGGTATTGAGCTCATTTTGAGCCTATTGTAATAATGTAATGCTTCTGAATATTATTATGATTCTATCATATGTATGAAGTCTTACAAGGATGCACATTGCGCAATATGTTGCATTTCTAATAATCTATCTAAAGAAGATATGAAGCTATGTTGTTGTCGAATATAGTTTGCCTAATGTATACTATATGTTTGTGTTGAATGGAATGAAAGGAATAATAAAGTTGTGATAGTTTTGATCTATTATGTGTCTATCATGTGTTGTTTAGATACGTGTGTGTATTGTTTTACTTACTAGCATAGTAATTCATCAGATATGGAATGTAAGAATGCCATCCTAAATGGATCTTGGTTTTCTTAATCCTTCATCCCTATCACAATACCTTATGGTCTCTATCATCCCCTCTGCATCTTGGGTGAGACCTTCCTCGACCTTGTCCAAGGATTGATATGTCGATGCTCTGGGGGTTTTCTTGTTCAATTATGGATGTAACATGTGTCTACACTCCCTAGTGTTAAGAAGGACATGTGCAAGCATGGAACACGATGCCAACACATGCTAGTGGAATAAACTCAATGAAAAATATTTTAGTTCTTTAGGCATAAACAAGACTTGCATAGATATTCTCCAAGTCAACATGGAGGACAAAATAATTAAGGAACTATAACTAGTGAAAAGCACTATTGTAGCCACTATAATTTGATTGGGCATGGGAAGATACATGTTAGAAACTCCATCCCAAGCTCCATCCCTATAATTTCAAGGAATGACAGTGTAGAATTGCTTACCCCATATCTAGTGTAAGGGGGATCTAAAAGGACTATTCTCTGCAAAGACAATGATAGGTGTGGAACCCAAATCTGTCAAAAAGGAAGATAGTGGATCAAGGTGTTTGATGACTACAGTAGCATCACCATTACAAGAAAATCATGCTAAGAAGTTATTTTTACTCTCTTGGATTGAATTTTTGTAAGGCTTCCAAGAATAGGTTGTAAAAGTGAAGTTGTAATGAACGACGCCTCCAAGCATGATGTCGCCATGATGCAAGTGAGATGCAAGTGGGATAATGAGTGAGGTGTCACACAATCCTAGAAAGAAGTGGAGGGTAGAACCATAATAAAATTGGATGACTAATCAAATCAACAATAGAGTTGATAACAACTTGAATATTAGTCTGAAGGGAACAATTCATTTTAGCTTCAAAGGGAGTTGCAAGTGTTGATTAATACTAGTGCTATACACTTCAAGAAGAATAAGTTAATCACTAGTTGTATCTATGATAGTTTGAAAACATGGGAAGATGAAATTTCTAGACATCCTTGAATCTATGAAATGTGCTAAGAGTAATGCCAAGAATACAATTTATATGTCAAGGAATGCAAGAGTAATATTATCATTGTTAAGACCTCTTGGCCTAGGAGGTACATTGGAAACACCTAAAAATCATACAAAATGTTTTAGGGAATTCAAGCCATTAACTCAATGAATATTTGAAGCATGGCGTAAGGAGGAAATTTCCTACAACCATCAATCCAAAGCATAGCAAAGTCCTTATTGAAAAGAAAGAAAAATATCTCATGAGGGAAGTATACTCTTTTGTAGGACCAAAATATTTTGCATTGGTAGGTGTGATCCAAAATGGTTCCATACAATTATAATAATCCAAGTTAAACCATGAGAAGGTTCATGTACATGGAAAAAATTGAATGAGATACCATAAACATATCCACCATGCCAACATGGAGTAATGGAGGGAACACCCTAAAACTTATATGTTTTCCATTTCTTCTGATTTCATGAAAATTGTACATTGAGTTCACATTCTTTAGAGGATGTGAGGTCATGGTCACACTCATATACACAAGACTCACCAAATTCCACATTTTTGGACATCATTGGCTCTTCTCCACACTAACAATTAGTTTCATCATGGAGGGACCAAGAAGGGGAAGTGAAACATATCCTTTCTAGAGGGCGTTGGGTATCCTTGTATTCTTAGATAGAGAGGAGAGATCAAGTAATGTGCAAATAAGAAACAAATTTTTGACTAAATCTCTAGGTGTTTTTTCTTATAGAGAATGATTGTAGGAGAAGGAAGACAAATATTTTGGGCATCCCCAACAATTGGAAAAAGGCACAAAGAGAGAATCATTGCCAATGCTTATGTTTCCATTCCTATGGAAATTAGAACATAATCTATAAAGGAAGTATAAATGTTCTAAATATTTCCTGTCAAAGGAAATTGAAAAGCTAAAGGAGAAATTAACCTACCTAAGGGGAAATTGAGTTTCCAAGGGAAGAAATCGATTCATATTGATTAACTGAATTGACAAGAGAAGAACTTGATTATACTTGACAGATTGAATTGGTAATGGGAGAAAACAATCTAGCTTGAGGAAATCAACTTTATAAAAGAATAAATAAATTTCATTAGGAATCAACTTGTCGAGGAGAAATTGATTCAATGGTCAAGAAATTAAATTTTCCTCTCAACCGCCAATGAACAATGTCTCCAAAGGATGAAGGGAAATTTACTTGATTGTGGGATGAGAATAATTACCCATTGAATAGAATAATGAGGCTTTTAGTGGATTAAAAGAGAAAAGTAGTAACTCAAGGGGATGGTGGATTTAAATTGATTAGGTACAACCTAGTTCATGTTGTCATATTTATCCAAGATGACTTCTCTTGCAGAGGTTTAAATACCAAAACTATTGTGAACACCCTTCAAATGTCTCTTCTTCCAAATCAAAGGTTTGCATCTTGGAAGCATTATTGATTACACATTCAGTATTGAAAAAAATTTGTGAAATATTTCAACCTCTATTGGATCGAAATGTAGACCACTATTTAAAGTCTATTGGAGCTCTAAGGACAAGGAAAACTAGTCTTTTATAATTTCTAGTTAGATGCAGAAGGGTGGAGCATGATAATCTAGTAATCTCAAATGGTTTGAATGCTCTTTGAGAGATTCTCTTTATGAACTAGTAATTCTCATCTAATATATGAGATACAATGTCTAAGATGGAGTTCATCTAAGGTACTGCACAAGGAGAATGATGTACCTACTTAAGGAATGGTACCACAGTCCCAAAGCTCATTTAACTAGTTTATTATTCTAGAAATTAAGATTGTTGTGAAGAAATGGAAGTCATAACTTATCTAGCTTGACTTGACTAATCTAGTGGAATAAGATTTTTAGAAGCACACCAATACACAACTCTGCTTGAGTTTCGGATGAGGGGTGTGAATTCTCAAACAATAATACAAAGGATGTTTTTAGAATGATCTCACTTTGGGTTCTACTGCACATAAGAAAATATTGTGAAAATCCCTTTGTGGTGGGTATCAAGCATTGAATGCAACACACATGGAGTCTTATATATTTTTTCCTAGAGTCATTATCACAAGAGAAAAATATTTAATTGAGCCCTTGTAATATGCATTTTTTAATTCATAAAATGTTGAGAAAGCTTTCCATTTTTGGGGGGAGTTAAAACGCAAGGTTCTCCAGGGTAAATCATTATGTAGAAAGTGTCTAGTCTCTTTTATTATGCCATTTGGTTACACTAGTTTCTTTCACTTCACACAACAATAGCAACACAACAATAGCAAGAAAAGATAGATTGTTAAAAGAACTATTAATAGAAGGAAAATAAATTTAAGAGGTAGGATTTGTCATGACAAATTGCATCACATGATATCTAATCATGTAGTGTAGCTAGTGTTAAATTAATTAAAAGGTACCAAGGAAAAGTATTTCTCATCACCTGGGTGCCTAGGGGTGATAAAGTGTCCAATGTAGTCCCTAGTGCATTAATTTAAAGAGATGTAAAATTAAAAGTGACTTTATGAAAAGTTAATCAAATGGGTGACTAAAGGGTCTCTTAATCACCACTGTTGATCTAATCTAATCTCCAATATTAGATCAAATTACTCTTTAAATTCCCTAATTGAGTCTACTTAGAGATTGAGTCACCCCTCATTTGGCACTTCTTCATGAGCTTTGGAGAGAGAGAGAGAGAGAGAGAGAGAGAGAGAGAGAGAGAGCTGAGAAAAAGATGTGCACTTGTAGACAAGAGCACACATCCCAAGTCTAGTTCTGGAACACAAATCGAGGAGAGAAAGTACTACAGTGTTTTGAGGTCATACTATATAGATTATGGGCATACTATACAATTGTATCTTGGCACAAAATTTGAGGAAGTGGATTGCATGATTTTCTAGGTGAGATTGGCACAAAAATCAAGGTAGCTAACAGTCACAAATTTATGGAAATTTATCTCAGCAAGAAGGCACAAATTTTGAGGAACACCATATAGCATTTAATGCTATGAAAACTGTACTGTGTACAGGTTTGTGGGCACAAAAAATGAGGAGTTAGTGGCACAGTTTTCTAGGCTGTGTGTGGGCATAGAAAATAGGAGAAGTCTTTGTATTTATTTGTTGAAGATGATTGATGTAAGAAAATCTTTCTCAGAGCGCTAATTAATAATAAAATCCCCTCTCTCACTGGTTTTCCCCTTGTGGGTTTTTCCAGGGTCTAAGTTTGACCAAAAATCTGTGTATTATTTCCTAGGTGTGTTTTATTTATGGTTAAATTGTTGTAGCAGACTTCATGTGTTTCATTTTATGAGCTATAATTTTTTGTTAACTAATTTGCAGCTGAAAAGTGCAATGTGGGTTGGGAATTAAACTATGTTGTCTCATTGAGATTTGAAATCGGGTTAGGGTCTGAAATTTCTACATGGTATTAGAGTTGGAAAGTGGGAAAGAGAAAAAATATATCAGCCACAAAGAATAGAGATTTGTTTGAGAAGAGGAGGTACTTCACTAGGAAGAAAGTTGTGGGCTTGTGTTTCGGTTTTCAGGGTCAATGACCACTAGTTTGAGGGTTGAGGACATATTGGATGGAGCTGTTTATTTCATCTCATGGAAGGAGTGGATTTTGTTGCTTCTGCAGGAATGTGAGTTGTGGGATAGTGTGGAGAACTCACAAATGAATCCCGTGGTGATGCTTACAAATGTTACTCTTTTGGACGCCTACACCAAAAAGAACATTAAGGCTAAAAGAATTATCCAGGAATTCTAATACTTATGAGATGTGGGAATCCTTAACCAAACTTTACCATAGTTCTAATGAAAATAAAAAAATGGTATTGAGGGAGAAACTAAAGAGCAATAAAATGACCAAGACTGAAAGTGTTTCCACCTATCTTACCAAGCTAACTTAGATGAGGGATGAACTTGGTGTTGTTGGGGAGGTTGTTTTTGATAGTGAAATTGTAAGGACTGCTTTGAATGGGGTGACCAAACAATGGGTTGTCTTTGTTGAGGGCATTGTGGCAAGGGAAAATCTTCCCAAGTGGGATTGTCTTTGGGATGACTTCATTAAAGAGGAAACTTGAAGAGGATATGTGCATAGGATCTCATTCATAGGTAATTAAGAGGTGAATGTGGCACTTGCAGCTAAAGGAAAGAACAAGTCTAAGAAGGGTTCCAAGGGAGGGAACAAGTAGAAGGGTGAAGCGAATAAGGACATGAGAAAATTCAAGTGTTTATCATGTCACAATTTTGGGCACTCTTCTAGATATTGTCCTAATAATATGATTCAAGTGGATATCGGTAGCCACCCACCTTTTTCGACTGGCTCAAAACAGTTTTCTGGCAATTTTGGCAATTTACTATTTTTAGCAGGTTTTAACTTCTGAGGCCATTTTGAGGGCCTAAATGAAGGTTTTTTGAGATTGAGGTTCTCGATGATATTTAAAGGAATAATTGAGCCCCAAAAATTAATCTCCTCAACGATACCTTTCCAACGAGCTATCATACGCCTAAAACGGAGATCGTATGCAAAAGTTACGACCCCGGGAAGTTGATGTACTAACTTACCCAAACGGGGCCCACATGACTTGTGGCGCTTCATCTCCTAGGGTTAGGTCTTTGGATGTCTAGGGTTTTTGGCATTCCTATTTATTGTAAAAAGGCCTTCAAAGCCTCATTGTAATCATCTTCTTGTGAATGCGAGTAGTCGTCACATCTCTTCTCAGATATAAGTTGCCACCATTCTAGCGAGTCTTTCACTCTATATTTTTACAGTCTCTGTACATTTCTTTGATTAATAGAAATCATGTATTACTGTATATTTGTGTTTATGGTTGCATATATTATACATTTCTCTTATATAATTGAATATCTGCAATATCTATGTGCATTTATTTATTATATCTCCGCTCCCATTTCGTGCCGAAAATAATCTGGATCAGTGGTATCAAAGCAGGCTGCTCTTGATCATTTTTTCAGTGCATGTTCCCGACGAGGTCCGAGTATAGAAATTTGGGTCTCAAGCTTGTCTCTCATGAAGAAAATCACTCTCACACACCCAAGAAACCCTCAATGGTGGAAGAAAATAAAAACAACGGAGCAGACAATCCTATCAATCTGTTGCTTGTGCAAGCTCTCACGCAACAGAGGGACGAAATGATGGAGAATTTTTCCCACATCCTTAAACACTTGTTGATAGCATCAGGCACATATTCATCAAGTGGCCACTTTGGAGGCACCTCTCCTTTCAAGGTACAAGTTAATTTTGATATTCCTGTATTTGAAGGACATATAGATGCAGAAGCCCTAGAAAAATGGTTAACTCTGCTAGAAGGTTACTTCTCTGCTCACAATTTTTCCGACAAAGAAAAGATCACCTTCGCACTCCTTAAAGCTCTCCCTCATGTCAAACATTGGTGGGAAACTTACTAGGAGCAAAGTTCCACAGAGGATTCTGGAATATATGGGGTCGATCCCACTTGGGATTTTTTTGTGGATGCGATAAAGGAACAGTATTACCTTGTTGGCAACTATGAGGACTAGTACATGAGATGGGCCACACTGCGACAAGAGAGGGGCCAAGCAGTGCTAGAGTTCACCAATACCTTCCATACCTTGTGCACCAAGCTAGGTATCAAAGACTCCGAGTGACATTTGGTTTTGAAATACCATGGGGCTTTACACAAATACATCCAGACTGAAATGGATTTTCTGGACATCTCATCACTCGGTGTTTTTTATCGATATGCTGCTAAAATTGAGTAGAAATTTAAGCACCGAAACAAATGGGAATTCGAGTCTACAAATTCGCAACAACCAAAGTATGAAAAAGACGACCATAACAAACAATCTCTCGAAAACCACTCAAAGACATAGGAAAAGAAGGGTCACGAGAAGACAAAGAAGGACACCGAAAAATGGTGTGATTTCCACTAAAGCCCCTGGAACAACACCGATGAATGTCGCTCAAAACAGTCATTGGTGGCCGAGATCAAAGACAAGGAGATGAACCCTGATTCAAAATATAATTATGAAAATACTAGTAAAGGACAGATCATTGACGCAGACCCCACTGCTATTTTCGCAACTACAACAATTCAACCAGAAGAACCAACAGATCCTGAAGAGGGGGAGCACATTTTTCATTCACAAATGTGGGTGAAGGGAACCCCGCTGCATTTTATTGTTGATAGCGGAAGCCATAAAAACCTCATCTCAGCAGAGGTCATCAAACAGTTGTGATTGTCGACAACACCACACCCGCATCCATACAACATCGGGTGGCTTTGGCAAGGATGAGATATCCGTGTCAGCCAACAGTGTCAATTGTCATACAACATCCAACCCTTCGAGGATGAGGCATTATGTGATGTTGCCCCACTGGATGTCTGTGATGTTCTCTTGGGCCAACCATATATGTGGAGATGCCATGTTGTTTATGAGTCTCGACCCCACAGTTTCATTGTTACTTTGGGGGGTCATCTCTATAGAATACCAGAGGTAGTTCTAACTACTGTTCCAACAAAAAAGTGCCACAAGGTAGTATCTCATACTGCAAAATTCAGCTTCTTCACAATCAATTCAAAAGGGGAACAGAAGGACATTGGAACCACTACAAGCTTGCCCCAAGCACCTTCTATTCAACAGAAGAAGGTCGACAAGGTTGCAGAAAAGTGCAAAGATTCCTTATGCACACCATCCTCTCATGTAGCCCAACTTTTTGAACAGCCTCA